>DWLO01000408.1:0-20957 GCA_018245335.1 Dalla quadristriga | reverse complement strand
GCGAACTGTGCTCCTTTTTCCGAGTCGTGGTCTCCATTCGAGGACCCATCAGTTATCAGTCCTTCGAACGACGTGACCGGCCCATTACCACTTCAGCTTACTTATTCTGCGGGCAATGTCGGTAACCTTTGTTCGTCTACGAATTTTATTTTTTTTGAATAGGTCGCGTAGCGAAATGCCGAGCAGTCGTGTTGCAGTCGTAGCGAGGGACTAAGAAAAGAAGACAGTTCTACGTGCTGGCACACTGGTATTTGAATAGATCACGTTTGGGAGGGTTGGTTGGGAAACGATATTTGGAGGGCACAGATAACACGGGACATCTAAACTCCAACTTCAACCATTTAACTTCAACTTCAACTTAAATATGGAAATTTACCTGCAAGATCTTGCACCGGTTTCGGATACATGTTAGCTTCTCCCGTCCTTTTAGTCTGGCCAAACATGAACAACGATCCTGTAACGTAACAAAAACTTCTATTATGAAACACCTCAGTCATTAATCACCATTGTAAAACTAACTAGCCAATCGCAGGGTGACGAAACCCATCGCTCCTGCTATTTCTGCTAAAATCGGATCTAAAACTTACTTCTACTATCGCGCCTTCGAAGGCATTCATGTTCTGTACCTAGGCCGATAAGTATGTGTTATTTCAACTTTGAGAACTATGTTATTGTGTAACAGTGTGTAATTTTTTGCAGCTTACGTGTAGGCATTTATATATTTATTTTTATTGTATTTTATTTACGTGTACATTGTGGAACGATCGTCTATCAGAGTTCCCTAGTGGACTATGACATGGGGTCAACAAAACATCAAAAATATAGACCAAGACCCGAGAACGCCGCGCCGCGCGCGCAAGCGTCTCGAAGAAAAATGGATTACCAAGCTCGTTGACTACGAGGCTGTAGGTGGCACCGCAGTGCACGGAGCGCACGCCGCGCGCCTGCGTCTCGAAGAAAAATGGATTACCAAGCTCGTTGACTGCGAGGCTGTAGGTGGCACCGCAGTGCACGGAGCGCACGCCGCGCGCCTGCGTCTCGAAGTACTTGATGAGCCGCGGGACACTCTCGTCCTTCTGCTCCGCGTGCCCCAGCCGCCCGAACCCGCCGAAGCCCCAGCTGTACGCACGCTTCTTCGAGTCTATCGCCACCTGTGAATACCCATAAAATCATTGAGGGTTCAATCTATGAACAGTCACAGAACGTCACTGATTTAAAGTTCATTGCTTTTTTTTTAAATGAATTTTGAGCCTTCGACTCCTACCCGCAATTCAGGACTGGGAAGCCATAATCCATACCACGTAGAAACTCTATACCTCTGCTGTTTTGCAAGTTCGAATGGGTACTATCAAAGTATTGCATCATTTTATCACCCCTAGCGCCATCTGCCGAATGTTTGATTTTTTTTTGTCTATGATTTGATCTGTCTGTACACTCTCATACTCATATCTTTTAATGCTCATTCATTTTCGTATACTCTTGTTTCAATTGCGTTAGTACTACGCATGTGATGCCGTAAAAGCAGGTTGAGATAAAAGCTTACCGTGTGATTATTTCCACATGAAAAGTCAACGATGTCAACTTCTTTCACGGGGGTCACGTGCCCGTCTTTAGACTTCTCGAAAAACAATGCGACGTGCTTGGGCAACGTCTCAAAGTGATACGATAATTTCGTCGAGGTTACGAAATACTTGCCGTCCGTGTTGTGACCTGGAGACAATGCGACACAAATGTTGTATTACACAATGATAAACTTACACAATATTATATCACAAACTTTAAAATTATAAGCGCTGATTCCTAGATGTTTTGGTTAACCTTGATAGTAACCAAACCTAACCCGTCTGACGATCGCTGGACATAGGTATTCTCTCAAAATGAGAATATTTAAGTGCTCATACGCATTGTGTGGCACCCGCATCGAGGCCAAGCGTCGGGTTGCCAGTTGCCGCATAAGTTAAACCGCATCCTGCGGCGGAACTGGATGGCGGGCCCCCAATGCGGGTAATGGCAGGTATGAGGCTAATCAAGTGTTAGTTTGCAGATCGCGCAAGCAAGTCAAAACTCTTAAGAGGCCTTTCACTTTTCGCATCTCTGTAGCTCGCACATTCTAACATTTTCAATTATTGTAATAGAATAAGTAGACTTTTAAAATTTGTCCTTCGATACATTGTTGACAATCAAATTACGGACATTTAAGACATATTCTAATTTTCGTATTTATTATATTATATTTCGTTAGCCTTTTTTGGTTCAAATGTCGTAAATGTTCGTAATTTATTGTACCCAATGATATGGAGGCACATTTTTCAAAAGTCTTCTTTGACTTTTACAATCATGACAATGTGAGAATGTGTGAGCGAGAGATGCGAAATGTAATAGTCCTCTGAAATCAAAGCCTGAAAGTCTCAGAATATCAAACGTCAAGAAAAAGATGAGGAACCGTTCTCATCGTATCGAATACTTCGATGACATTACTTACGGTATTTTCAGTTACCCTTAAGTGATCATTATTTCAACAAAACGATAAATTTGCCTCGTATTTCGATACTACTCGGCTTATATGCCTTTTCGGTGCTAGTGAAACAATTCACGTAACCCAAACAAAATAGATTGCAGACATGTGTTGCAAATTAAACAGGGGCTTTGTAAAAAATTACCTAATTGACCATATTCTGGTAACCCGAATGAGTGAAGAGCCCCATTGCAATCCAATATCATGGAAAATTCTGCACCACACCCGACTTTCACTGCCGGCGTTCTGTAATAAAATGTGTTTATCTCATTAATTTTATTCGTCATTTAGATATACAAAAAGCTATGTTGCTATATACTCCGTGGCGCGTTAGTTAGTGACCCTGAGTGACGAACTGTGGGTCCCGGGTTCGATTCCCGGTCGGGGAAAATATTTATTTAGCAGAGAAATGTTTGTACTCGGGTCTTGGGTGTGTAAAATTGTGTTGTTTTCTGTATGTGTCCGCGTATGTTTAATATTGTAATTAATTTTGACAAACTTCTCCTGAAGGGATTTTTTTTAAGCAAATGAACACGAAACTGAACCGAATAAAATAATAAAAAAATTGTGCATAACATTTATTTCTGTAGAACTCACATACTGGGACAAAAATCAAAATATGCTTTTGTGTAAATTCAACTCAGATATTATACTGTACTATACCGAGGATTTCTCTTTTTTGGTGCACAACTTGTATGGTATTGCATCTCTGTTGGATAATATAAAAACTGTACAACTTACGAGAGCCGGACTCGCGTAGGTTTCAGCACTTGCGGCGTCGTGTTGCCGATCCCGCACTGGCCGCTCTTGTTGTCACCGAATGCGTAAACCGCACCGGTATCTGCGCATTTCAAAATTATAATTAGAGATCGGATATTCGGATGCGTATTTACCTAAAGTAAATTTTTGGCTACGAAACTATGGAAGCGGCTTCTTAACACCATCATGTTCAACACAAGCAGATAGAGAAATGTTAACATCAGATTTCAGGGAGCGATAGATAGTGATTTAAGTGATGTACATGTGATAAACAGCGCATAAGTACAATACGAAGGACTGTTAGTTAGTTCTGTTAGTGGTTTCAACATTAACGTCCCGCACAAAGCACGGCTCTCCTCACAACTGAAGCCTGGATCGATCTCAACCACGCTGCAATTACGGATTGGTCGCGGAGTTAGTAGCCAACACGTGTCTCGGATGTTTTTTAGAAATCATTATTCCACGGTACATATGCGCTTGGCAATGGTACAACCCCGGGCGAACTGTATCCAGGTTCTACTCCCTGGTCCGCCCTGGCAAGTCGTTTCTGATCTTTAGAACGTTAGCAATCGGATATTTGGGTACTTTGTATCGGTTACCTGTAATTAATAAAGTGTGATTCCTGCCGGCGGCGGCGTGTATGATGCTCTGGCCTTTCAAGGCCGGCACAAGCTCGGGCGCGTTGCGCGTCGCGGTATCCCCAAAGCCAAGTTGCCCGCAATTGTTACGACCTGTATAATCAACAAGACTATCTATAGACTACGTATCTGAATATACAATTATATTGCAAAGCAAGAAATTCCGAAAAACAGAATATTAAAACAGTAAAAAGTGGTACCGCTAAGGGCTCTTTGAGATATTGAGATAATATGGTTTTTCTTAAAGACTTATAAAATTGACACAGTAAATAATTACACACCAAAAGTGTAAGCTTCACCCTCTTCAGAAACCAGCACAGAGTGGGCTGAGCTGCAACCACTCACAATAAGCCGATACTGTAAATAAAACAATATTTCAATTATAAAAGCCTGTACTGCCATGTCTTACCCAAGACATGTCTGTACAACTATTTTGAAGACTTGTCATAATTAAAACGTTACCTTGCGATCGGTGAATTTATGGAAAGTGTAGAGGTTTGGATGAGTTCTTTTGGATGGGTTATTGTCTCTCTTAGCCACCAGATCCCAAGAAACTAGACCCGATATCATGAGCACACCTGGTGTCTTATAAAAGGATTTTAGCAGCTCCTGTAATTGCATAATAATTGATAGTTAAATAAATACTTACCAGTACTCGAAGTTCCATCATAATAAGCTATTTACAGTGTGATAATAATGTCTTTTTACAGCATTGTTTTTGAAAACGATTTCCATTAACTTGACTAAAACATAAGAGATTATTAAGCCAAAAAAAACGAAAGAAACATTTTTATTAGCTGGCGCCATGTTATATGTAGAAAACGACCGGGATTGGCTGTATCTGAGATGACGCCACACCACAGTAAATGATGTCTAACATCTCATACTTTTGATGTATATTTACTGTCTTGTGACAAATCTATAGTCAGTGCAATGGTTCATTTCTATTTGTTATTTTCGGATAAATACAAAACCAATAATAACAACCTCTTTTTGTGACCTACATAATCTAACTTGGTTTTCAGAAACCAGCCAAATAGCCCCATTATATGCAGGTTTCGTCGTCAACATTATCATGAATATCATGTTGTACGATCATAAATGTCCAACAGTATTACACATTATAGTTAATATACTATTTGCTATTCCATCCATTCATAAGTCTTTAGAGTTCCACTGTTGGACCTAGGCCACCCCTAATCTCCGACCAGTTCTGTGCCCTCCGAATCCAGCGGTTTCCTGCAGTCTTCTTCAGGTCGTCAGTCCGCCTGATTGGGACACGAACTTTGCTGCTTTTTCAGTGTGGCGGTCACATTATAGGAGCTTTCTTGTCCATAGATTAACAGTACTTCGAATGACGTGGCCTGCCCCTTGCCACTTCAGCTTGTTAATAAAATATAAATTTCATGTTACAATTGATAATATCGAGAACAAACTCAAAAGTAACGATTTTTTTTAACTTACATAGTAAGACCTGCATGAAGAACATTTATGAGGCTAAATAAATAAAGGAAGAGATTTAGTTAGTCAGATTTTGCCAAAATCTTCGTAAATGAAAATCTCACCCAAACAAAGTACTACTAGGTACTAAAAACATGGTGGTGACTTGAAGATACGAAGAGTTCAATCATTACCTCGGGTAGCTTGACCATGGGTTCCTCAGTAATTGGAGAAGGACTTCTTTGGGATTGTTCCTGAATGTGGTCTGAAAGCGCAGACTCACTGTCATCGTCGTCTGACATATGCCTGCGAGCATTTTTTATCTTGTTGGGGCGACCAGAGTCTTGTACGAAGCGCTTGCGAGACATATTGTTGGACATGACTGCCAAACTAATAAGATAAAACTATTATTTAAAGTGTAACCTTTAAAGCCTTATTGTTAAGTAGTCTTCCAAACATCAACCATACCAAAAATTTTACATAAATATATTATGCATTTAATTTACAGAATTCACTAAGCTAGAATAAACTTTGATATCATTGTAAACTAAAAATACAATAATAACAATATAATTTTTTTTATTATATACTAAAAATAAATGTACGTTTTTCTATTCAATGGAAATGGACAGGGCACACAATCAGGGGCAAGCAAAATGGTCAAAAATATTAATGTACATGGGACACGAATGGAATCAAGGCAAGCAATCAAAAACATTAATCAGTTAAATAAGGTTGCTAGCAGAGTGGCACATGCATAAGAGAGTTGCTAGTGCAAGAGAAATAGGAGAAGTTGGGGGAGGCCTTTTTTAAAGTTTCACAGAGCCAGAGAGTTCGAGGAAAATGTAATTTCATCAAGTAGATATTTTACTGATATAATAAATGCGAAAATTTGACTAGGCCATTTGGAAGGCTTGCTTGGGACACAGGAATCAAACTTAGGTGCCCATAATTAAATTTAACTTAGTGCTTTGACAATGTGTACACTGCAGTATACCACCCCCAATCGACTGTAACATTCATTGATACATCCAAAAGAAGTCCACACCATATGAACAGTAACTATTATAAAAGAGGCATCTAAATTTGGGCTAATACGGTGAATTAAAGAGGGACTGGAAGTTGAGCTATGGAGAACTTTAGCACCTGCCATTTAGATCATATACAAATCCAAAAGGAGGGAAGTGCCAACTCAACACTCACTCACTATATACACCCAAGTACCACTACCACCCACTGTTTAAGTTCCACCCAACTGTATATAGCTCTAACCAGCCAGCATAAGCAACCTGGAGATGGAAGGCCGAGATGAGATCGCTACTGCCCAACAGCTCTCCTTGTCTATTATTATTAAAACTAAATGTTATTAACAATAAAACCTCCATTACGTTTTTAATTTTAATTTTTTCTCAAGGGAATCTCTTCTATTAATTATAGATAAACTAGGGACAGCTCGCGAGTTCCCCCGAGTATAATCTCGAAATACAGAAAATTTTAAAAATTGAAAGTTATAACAAAAAAATCGTTTGATATATTGAGATAAAACAAAGTCTATACGGTAATTTAGTGTTCACTCTAAAATCCTTGAAAATGTAATCGAAATCCATTCAGGGATTTCGGAGCCTATTCGCTACAAAAAAAAACAGATAGACGAAAATTCTAAAAATGGTTGTTTATGTTTAGGTGACATCCATTTAATTATTGATTTTAATTTCAATATCACAGATAGACACTCACTATTTTTTTTATTGGTAAGGTGTGAATTGCGAAAGCTATTGAGGATGGATTGATGAATGGATCGATTCTTATGAAATCTGATGTGGAGATAGCTGAATCTCTAGAAAGGGACATAGGCTACATTTTATTGCAAAAATTATCTTCTAAGGTTGGGCTTGTATGAAAAAAGGGAGTTTAAGTTGGCGGAGCCAACGGGAAAGTAAGTTCACATGATATAGGTACATTTGTGTAATTTCATAATGTCTAACTACTATTTTGTTAACCCTCCCCTAATTGATCAGTAAGCAGCATACATTAATTTTATTGTTCCAGTAAAAGTTTCCTAGTCAGGTTATGTTTAGCTGATACAATAAAAACAGAGGAGTGCATAATCATAAGGAGTGCCAAATCTAAAGTACCTTACCATTAACTAATTAAATACTATGCGGATCTGTACAGACTTGAGACAATACTGACATTCTGTTCATTACTTACACATATAATGTGCTACCATCCAGACTCCTGCTACTTGCCACACACACAGCTTAGACTATTCAGAGTTGTGTGTTTAAAGCATTTAAAAATCACTTACTCAGTAAATAATATGAATAAACCTACATGACTAAGATTTCTTATAATAATTTTCTCAAATGTGTGTGATGTCTTTCAATCTGGACTTAGCCAGCTTGGCCACGCTTAATATATTAAGGGGACTATGCCCATGCTCACTAACAGGCACGTGATGGGTTGCAGATGAACCCCTATCTAAATCAAACCAGCATGGCAAATGACTGCCCCTGCCCAACCCAAGATTTAATACAGCATTAATTATGATAACATTAAACAAAGTTCAAAAGGGTGTCAAATATTTGTATAGGTACATTTAAAGTTTAAAAAAGGGTAGGTCCAGATAAACGGTTTGTCATTACTTGTGGTAGTTTAACTTAACAAAAAATTTGACTTTTCTTTTCAATACAAAAGAAAGGTCTTCAAAACCAAAACCTCTACTTGATTATTTATAACATAGAGCTGCTATTCTTTAGACGATCAGGATGTTGAAAATTAAAAAGAAGTAGGTACAAACTTTTCAAAAATGCTTACTGTTAAAGAGTATATTAATATAAAGCATAATTTACTGGCCCCAATAAGTAAAGTTTTCTCCTGTTTATATTTTATGGAGCTTTAAAGTATATTAATATGCTTAATTTTAATTATATACTCTTTCATAGTAAGACAATGTTAGCAACACGTGATATTTACGAATAAATGTTACATTAATAACCATTTAAGTTATAAGTAGAATTAACATTATTTATATTTAAACTAAAATGATACTAACCAACCACTTTTTTATCAACAAACAAGTTTCAAAATCAAATTAACTATCAAATATGTCCGCAACCAAGCTTAAGTATTATTTGTATGACAAAATAACAATTGACAATGATGGGGGATACCGCGAAAAAATTATTATTATCCCAATAAAACATCTCATGCACGTCAGTTTTCTTTTAAATCGCTCGCTCGCTCCTCGTTCGCTACCTACGGACGTATACGAACTACGACGCGATTCGATTCGCGAAATGTCGCAGCAGCATTATATACTCTTTGGTCGTGCCGAGCTCGAATGTCATATTTTAGACATTGGTGAATGTTTGGAATGGGAATGTGCGAATGCGAATATGTAGAAATAGTAGAGACGTATGTAGAGATGATAATATCTTAATGAATCGTAAATATGGCCGGATTTACTAAATAACTGCTTCCTTGGTACACTGGCTGGTGGAGCGCTGAGGTACCTACTTACGGGCAAGTTATTCCAATTTATCATATTTATATTTGGTTTTATACCAGTTAAAAGGATTTTCTTAAGCAGCGTTAAGTCACTTCTTTTGTTTGTCGCATCATGCAAGACATTCGCATTCGCTAAACGTTGATGCGAATGCAATGTATAAAAAGATGCGAATCTTTTGCTTAAGCGAATGCGAATGCGAACATTCGTAACATCCCTGGACTATACATAATAACCTAAAGGTTCACTTACACTCGGCGGAGAAGGCACAAGCTAGAACATAGTGATTGATTACATACTTTTTGGCCCAAGCCTTCATAATGGATCGGTAGGATATTCCGGAAGTTCATTCGTTTTGACGAACTGGCCCTCTTATTAAAACTACATTTTGGCCGCGGCTCTGCCTGCGCAAATCTGGGTTTTTCTATTTCAAATTCATTATATACAATTTCAAAACAGATGTATTTTTAAGATCTAAGAGAATACTCAATTTTTTATATGTTAAATATTCGAGTTTTTTATTAGTTTGTAAATATTATTGTGAGGAGCTCTAGTTCAGTCAAAATTAGACCACCAACACCACTATTTAGATCGTTGTTAGTAAAGGCTGCTAAAAGGAGTCGGTTTTGGGAGTAAATCTACTTCCTGACCGTATATCGGAACTAAACACATGAAAAAAAATAGACTAACTTAACTGAAGGATAACTCAAATTTACTCTAGATTTATTCGGATTAATTAGTAATGACTCATATTTACTAGAATTACTACGGATTAACTTGGATAAGCTCGAACTGACGTGGATGAAATTGGTCACCGAAATTTAAATCACAATCAAAATATGACAGTCATCTGCGTAATCCATAATTTACAGTGTGTGTATGTGTGTCTGCCTATCATATTGTGCGCCCCTACATTTCTTTCACTTGAAGTAATTTATTAAATGTTCATTTACTTAAGGTTAATACGGATTAACATGGGATAACTCGTATTGACTTGTAATACCTTGAATTAACTTATATTAACTCGGACTAATGCGCTCAACTTATGTGAACTCGCCTCGGCCACCGAAATTAAGATCGCAATAAATAGTAGTAGCAGTAAACTCTCATACCTATAATATGTACCAAAGTTCTTCGAAAATACGGTGACATCGACGTATCTACTAAAGTATTAGGTGCCATTAAAGTGTTCGAACGAGACAGACTCCTATCCACAGAACCAAAACATAATACGCAATAATACTCCATTGATTGTGCTGGCTTTAAAAAAGCAGCATTTTGAAGCATGCAATATCAATTTACGGTGGTAAAAAAGAGGTTCTTAGATGTAAGCTCAGTATATTTTTTAGATAGATTAGATCTGGCTTCTAATTCTTGTCTATGGCTCGCTCCTCGCTCTCTCACTCAACCATAGACGCTCAACGCTAGCTACAATTCTACTATCTACAATACAAACAATACTTATACTAAGTATAATGTGATGTGAACCAAACCAAGTCAACAGTGTGGGTGGACACAGGACAATTGTGATATTTTGATACGTTTACGATCCTAGATTACTGAAAATGAAACGGTAAGTTACTGTCAGTAAAATTAATGCTTTATATTTGTAATTATGTAAATTACTTCTGCTGAACATAAACCTCGTCTAAATGTATTAACATCAATTTTATGGTGTGTATCATGCTCTTTTCTCCAAGAGATTAAACTTTGAATCCCAATGTTTGGTAGCAAAATACGTTTGTACTGCCGCAGCAAATATTTGCTGTCAATACTAGCATAGTATTACAAGTGTTTGTCAGGTTGTATTCAATAATAATCTACTGTAGTATAAGTTTATAACGCATTGCAAAATTGTATTGAGCCGGTTTCTAATGCGATATATATATTTGTTGTTGTTGAAATGCTATGTATTTTTGCTTTTATAAAAAATGTACTTAATAAAAAAGTAAGGAAGCGATTTTCCACTCCAACATTGCCATGTGTTTTGTCATTGTATCAACAATATAGGTAGTGAAAATTAACTACTAAGTATGTACTAACCTACTTAAAATAATACTCCGAACTATTATAGTCCTGTGTGAATTTGGCCATGGTTCATTCTCAGTGATTTGTTTGTTATAAGTAGGTACTGGTATAAGCTGCTGATTGGTTCGTTTGTTTTGATATACTTATAGGAAATTATGGGTGTCCATCTGTGATGCATTCAGTCGTATTGGTAAAAGAACATATTGTTAAGTTTCATTTAATTTTTATTTGCAACCTGTTACTTGCTCACACTGTTCAAGTTATAGGTCAAAAAGGTATATGAAAAAGTTCTATCAATTGTTTGTGATTGGTTGAACTGGATCATTGTAATCACTGACTATATGCTTAGCCCAAAGGTTGACTGATAAGACTAGACTGCCGGATGGCAGGACTACTGAAATTTTTGTCCCAGAAGTCTTACCAGTAACACTATTATGCGATTGTCATCAAATGACCAAATCGTTCATGATTGACATGACTAATTCCAATAATAATTAGTTAGCTAGATTTATATGTAACTATTGTTGCTCAGTAACAAAAAAAGCTGTACTGCTTTACCAGGTGCAAGTATAGATGAATTCTAGTAAATATAAGGAACCAACCAATAACATCACTTAGTACTAACATTACTACCTACTAACTTACATAGACTTGTGGTCTTCTGGTACATAATGTTCAATTAGAAATTTTTGGGGTTGGATTAAGTAGTCAGTACCAGACGTTCACAGGTAAAAGTGATTGCGGTTGGCAGAGGTTTTGTAGCTGATAAGAACACTACTGCTTTCGACTTTCGGTAATGCATACTTTACAGTAAATTGAAAATAACTATCCTACCCACTCCCCCACTCACAAAGAATTGAATCACATCATTGTGATTCCTGCCGTCAAATAGACAAACCATTGAAAAGATAATTTTAAAGAAAGAAAATTGTTAATGCGGATGAATTAGGAACTTTTAGGAACTTATACTGGATTATAAACAAAAAAAAGTTAATTGTAAATAGCTGAATTCTAGAACGTTCTCGTATGAGTGATTATAACAATGTGAAAGTCCAGAAACAATACATACAATATGTCACTTATTTATGTAAACTACAACGTATAGAATAATAGTCGATAAGCTTATAATAGACCATATAATTATGCTATATGGTCTAAGGCCGTAAGCGTCATTCAGCTAATCGAACAACGCCATCTGTTGACAAATCATAGACACCTCAATTTTAAACACCTACGATTTGCTGCTCGATTCCTAGATGGCGGTAGTATTTTTGTTTCGCTAAATTGAACTATGTGGTTGCAATAAGTTTTTAGCAGTATTCGATATGCTCGAATAATTGCTTTCGGATGTTTGATGGCGGTAGTGTATATTAATTGAATAGAAATGGAAATGTTAAATTATGTTAAAAAGAAGCCATGGTTGGTATGTTGTTTATCATGACACTAAAAGTACCAAAAAGAAAAACCTATGTTATTCGAATAATAGGATTTATTGATTTGGTTAAAATTAGTCTGTTTTACTCCACGGAGTAAAAAGTCCACGCAGCAGGGTTTCGTCGACATGTTGTCATCGCATTATTAAGACGTTACTAGTCCATATAATGATAGTTTGGTTAGATTAGGCGTAGTTATATATATAGGTATTTTCGACCTTAATTAACGTCATCTAATGTGCTTAAATGGTTGGGATAATTTTTCAAATTTTCTAGAAAACAGTGCGTCGCCCAGAGTCGTGAGTGGTATCAATATTCAGCATTTAACCATCACCACTGGCCTCTACTTACGTACCTACCTCCCCCCTTCCTACCGGATACTATCAATCGGATCAATTGTTGTACTTGGGCATTATTCTATCTATATTGAAATTTGTCATAATGATAATGCAATGGTGGTTATAAGAATACAGATAAAGATAAAGATTTTCCTCCAATATATCCCTTGAAGTGAAATAATTAAATTAATGTTAAGGAGCGCGGAGTATGAAGTATTCATCTTTTCCCATATTCTAATTCAAGAGGACTGGAATTTTATTGTCTACTATAATAATCATATAGTAATCATAATAATAATAATCAGTCACAGTTTTCAAAAGTCTACCGAGACACGTGCGAGGGAGAGCGATGGGATACGTGACTGGCCTCTTAATAACACAATAATTTTCTTCACAGAAAAGTCCAAGCTCAACGGAAGTTTGCTCAAGGTGTACCACTTCCTCCAAATAATGTCAATAATACTGAACGTAGAGGGGATCCTGTTCCAAGCAGGGAAGAACAAAAAAGCGTCATACATAATAATACAGTGGCCAAGATACTTCTTGATTTTGTATCTTTTCGTCGTAAGTTAAAATTAATGATATAGCTTTTTACGTAAAATATTTGATTTTTCTTGTGGTAACTTCATATCATAGGTACCTACATGGTGTCAACAATGATTTGTTTTATTATCACTCTCGAGCCACTGTAGGAAGTTTTGGAAGATACAGCCAACAACACTCTATACCAACATTGAAGTGTTGAAGTTGGTCACTCAAGTCATCCACGCAGTTGTGTGGACACCGAGTCCTGCCATGTACCATTTGGTATCACCAAAATTGCCGTTTAAATTATTGTTCGCATTTTTATGAATGTTTAGCGAAACAAGAATTGACCAATGAAGGCGCTACCAACTAAAAATATATTTGTTAGGATGTGGGTATAACTGATATCAGAGGCAATGTATCACACAAACAAAATGAACTTTGATTAGAATTATTGCTTAAAATGCATTTCTGACGGCTGTAAAAGATCTTTTAGAGCTTCATCGAGCACTTACTTGTTGAGCAGAGAATTCAGGTTACGTTACACATGGTTCTGACCTGTAATTCTACTATGTAATAATATCTTAGTGGAAGAAGTCACTCTATGACAAATCAATCATCAATATCACAAAGAGCATGCGGGCCATGCCTACAAATAATGCATTAAATGTGAATTGAAGGAAGAAATAAAGCTTATGATAAGCATTCAAAGCTCAAAACTCAAGCTCAAAAGAAAACATAAATGACTGCTTATAGTAGAATGCATCCAAAGCGTATTTGGCGAATTTAGATGTGTTGCACAGAAGATGTCAATTTCACAGCTCGGAACAAATTCTTCAATAGTTTATCTGCTCTGTAAACATAGAAAGACACATAGTCGCATACCACTGCTAAGTGGTAGAATCAGCAGTAGTTTCTAGTTTTAAGTCAGTATCAAGCAGACAATTCCATTTCGCGGCCTCTAACAACATAATTTTAGTTCGTTTTTTTAATATGCAATTTACATATTTAATTTATTGACTAGGTATATGAATGTTTATATAAGAGTTATGTGGTTTTCAGAAATGCATAAGCACAGAAAGCCTATTGTTGTCCTCGAGAGGTTAAGGACTGATCCAGCGAACCCCTATATAATAAACAAGAAAATTGAAGAATTAGAAGGGGCAGGGGAGCCTAATCTCTTCCCTGGATCAACCCATCCGGTTGCACCGGCCGTTTCTGTACCTGGTCGCCTTCCTATCCCTTTTCCTGGACCTTCGAATAATACTATCAACAAAAACACAATACGCCTTCGATCACATAACAAGAAAAGTGAAGAAGACGATACTGGAAAGTTCACCAAACCTCAGGAACCTAATACTGAACCACCCAAGCAAAATGGAAAAGCAGTGCGATCGTCAGCAAGAAGCTTTAGTTGCAATATGTCAGATGCTTCCATAGATGAAGATAAGCCATTGGCACAGTATGTTGCTAGAAAAAAGCGACAAACAACTTTGAAGATGACAAGACATCAAACAACTCTTAACAGAAAAAATGTTGATGGTTTAGTTAAAAAAACGGTTGCATTTAAACGTATTATAAACGTACCACCACGGAGGGGACGCAGAAGAATTATTAGTGGTAAGAAATATCTAAGTTATCACAGTTACACAAACTCATTTTTGTCTAAGTTGTGTTTAATTAACATAAATAAACTGACAATGGCCAGAATCCCGATTTTATTCGCGCTTAAATGACTCATAATCCATCCACTAACTGAACCGTGGAGCTGCGATAGTGGAAAGTTATGAATTTTATACATTTTTTTTCAGATGACTTAGCCGTGAAGGTTGTAAATAAAAACAAAAAAATGGAAAGCAACATGAGGGGTCAAGCTTGTAATAAATCGAAGCCATCTACTCAACAGGGGTCTCATTCTACACAATTAAAGAGGAAAAATAATAGAAATGCCACCCTGAATGAAACAAAAACATCCAATTTTATTAAGAGCTTCTTTGCTCCATTGAAAAAAAGAAGACTGATACAAGGTGCTAAGAAAAACATTAATACGGGCGCACCCTCTTGTTCAATCTCGCCACCAATACCAGATTCTCAGTCTTGCTTATTGGAAAGACGTCCATTTCTGGTCGAGACATCGGAATGGGATCTTTCGTCAATACTAACGGCAACAACTTCAAATTCTGAATCTCTTCCCAACAAGCAGGCAGCGTCTTCGTGTTCAATGTTAAGATATACAACTTTTGTCGATATTGTAGATGCACCAAAAGAGCATATAAATAAGCGTTGTAAAACGTGCTCGCATTGTAAACTAATGGACAAAATTATTCAATTAAGGGTGATGGTAGACCGAGCACATAAGAAAAAATCTAAAGAAAATTCTACTTTTCATTATGATTTGGCTGAAGAAGCAGTACAATGCCGTACATTTACCGAAACATGGAAGGATTGTTCAACGCTTAGTCTTGATATTTTCCAAAAACCCAACATACATGTTCTGCGAATAAAATGTTGTACAAATGAAAGAAAAAGAAAACCGATACTCATTTGCACTTTGGGTCCAAAATCACTTGATGATGTTTCGCCTTCTATTGAGGCACAATACTCAAAAGCCATTATGGCTTATTTGCAAAAACATTTTAAATTATTTGTCAATAAAGCAATCTATTTTGAAACTACTAAGGACAAAGTTTGGATAAAGACCAATGAGCTACACATTGAAAGTAAAGAAGTGATTGGTAACAAAAATGATGGAATGGTTCTAGATGACTGCAATACCAAAAGTGTAACTGATAATTGTCCAAGCAAACGAGATTTAAACCCTGTTGGTCGTACAGATATGATGCATCGAGAAACCAGAAAAAAGCATTCACTTGTTTCAAGCCAGAGCAATGCTGGCAACGTAACAAATGCATCATACTTTCTCAGTGTACTTGATGTCGATAGTGAAGCCCCATCACCTGAGAATAGTTATGCCGACTGGGAAACTAATACTGATTTAGAATCAACAATCGATATGAATCTCAAGAACGAACAAACTTCTAAAACACAATCAGTAGTCACTTCGCAAAATGAAAGCCTAGCTCCAGATAGTACCTTTGCCTATTGTGTGTCTGACAATAGTCTAATGAATGAACACACGTTGAAAAGAGGATTTAATGTTCTTAATGTGGTTCACGAAATTAGTACGAAGCAAAGTGTTCCTATCTTTAATAAAACAATATCTGTCATCGATGATGTCGTTACGCCATCATTTACATCATCACTTTCTAAATCAGCGATCGATCCGATTGTTATTATTAATCCTCTTAGTAAAAATCTGCAGTATTCATATCCCATATGTAAAAACCCACATAATCAACAAAAGAAAACATGTTGTGTTCTTAATTCACATTGTCAAGCATTGCGTCCCGCGCCCGGTGTCAATATGTATAGTCCAACTGTTAATATAACTCGGCTTCGAGGTATAAGTACTTCTAGTAAGAATCCTATCAACAATTTGCAAACACATCAGAAACAACAACTTATCAATACCCCGCAAAATTCCAAGATATTTCATACAGAACACGGACATGCACACAAATGTACGGGATATGTTGATATATATAGAAACAATATTTTTCCAAATATCATGAATAAACCTTCTACCTCACAATCAAAAATGGATACAGGGCATATAACTAAACTAAAGACAGTACCTGTCCAAAAAAAAACAGTGATAGAATATTTTGATAGCGGAACTGATTGCCACACAAGCAAAAATCGTAACAATACCATCAACTCGACCCGCATCAACGATTCGGATCAGCTATCTGACGATAGTCATCGAGATGTATCGTCAACTACGCCTGCAAGGCATACATATGCTTTATACCAATCGGCACAAGATATGTCTAAACAAACAATGTCTCCAGACTGCATCATACCTACAGGGAATTGCAGAATTGGCTTAAATTACCCATCTACATCAACACCAATAAGTAATTCAAGTCTATCTTGTAGTCTGATTAACAATAAGTCAAGACCAAAAACGACGCACTATGCCAGTCAATCATTTTTAAATGCTCCGGTATTTAGCCCAACCGCTGCAGAATTTCAGGTTTGTACAAAAACATCACAACGCATTTCAAACAAGAATATGCTGCAATCGTTGCTAATGATCGTAATTTTCTCCACTAAAATTCGCCCTTATTTATTAATAATTATGTTTTAAGGATCCAGTAGCATATTTTGATGCAATAATGCCGATTGCCAGCAGATTTGGTATATGTAAGGTGGTGCCACCCGCTGACTTTACTCCATCGTGTTCTTTGAACGACGAAATGACATTCAACGTTTCAAACCAGTACGTCCCGCGACTGTACAGCAGATGGGGCATTGGCTCGAAGGAAATGTCTGCTATCAAGGCTTACCTGGCCTCCCAGAGTGTGTTTTTCAAGCGAGCTCCTTTGGTAAGTTAGCGTGGGATGACTCGCAATATTTCAAACGTCTCACTGTTGAGCACGAATTTCCTCGCTGGACGGGAGGGTTTAGGCCATAGTCCACTACGCTGGCGAAGTACCGATTGACTGACTTCACACGTCCCTAAGAATAATACTTTAACCGCTGGAAACAAAACCAGTCATCCACCTATCCGTCAGCCTTTAGAGGTCCACAGCTGGACACAGGCCTCCCCTTATCAGCGCCCTTCCGACCTGTCCTGTGCCCTCTGAATCCCATGGTTGCCCGGTTCCACGTAGTAAAAGGGGAAGTTTTTAATTCAAAGCACATAGCTACCAGCAGTCAGAGGTGCGTGCTTGGTATTTAAATAAAACCTAGCAAAGGGTATTAGGTGGAAAGAACTTTGTTATCACCGCTACATCGCTCGACTACCGCTTCGCAACGTATTAATACTCCGTGAAATAAAATATATTTTTGAGTAGTTTATTTTCTATACAGTTCTGCCGTGGAGGTATTACTAGGACATCTATTTCTGTCTGGAACCAATTTTTCGTTTTGGTGTGAAAATGGCCGATTACATAGTTCATAGGTTTAACTGGTTGTTAGGTACAAATGAGGACAGTTAGAAAAGAGCCAATCATCTGATTAAGGAAGCGTTAAAGCGCGAGAGGGTGGTTAAGAATTAGGCTTCCTATTGAGGTCCGGGGTTTTAATCCCAGTCTACTATTATCTTCCAAGCCATTAAATGTGTCTTTGTGGTGAAAAGACCTTGTTAGGATTAATGCAGCAGTTCTCAATGGCGTGGGAAGGCTATCAACCTGCACTTGTCGAGCGTGGTCTAAACTCGTGTCATTCCGGGAAGAGTGCGTAACTTCGAAGCAAATTACCATGTATTTAAGTTATTCGCCAAAAATCTACTACAATTAATTAAACTTAGTTTTTATAACATTCATTTGTAAACAGGGTTTTCAAATTTCAGTATGAAGGAATGGAGGTGAACCTGCCTAAACTGTACCAAATCGTGCAGCGCCATGGCGGCTTAAAGAAAGTGATCGAGCGCAAACGGTGGAGCCGTGTTGCCGAAGAAATAAGATTTACAAAGGGGCCGAATCCAGAAAAGAAACTAGACCAATTTTATGTCAAGTATCTGCTACCTTACGACACGTTATCGCCTAGTAAGTCCGACAATTCGTACTCTGCACACGTTACGTTTTCTGTGATCCTTTACTCCGTATCTTTGAGAATCATGCATTATTTACTTTTTAGGCGAAAGGGGTCAAATAATGTCCCGTGTTGAACGCGCTTGGTGTAGCAAATATCGCAAAATGTTCGATCGTGCGGCCGAACCGTTGCACAGACAACATAAACTGCTCGGTGAATCTTCGTCTTCTGAAGACGATGAGGAAGACGAAAGTAACGGGTCGGAGTTCATAACGGGCGCCCTCGCAGAGGCAGAAGAGTGCGTGCTGACCGGACGAAAGATGAATCTAACCACTTTCAAAAAGGTAAAGTAAATTATAAATTCAAATCTTGAAACTGAAATTAATGAATTAAATTATTAAAAACGATAAACTAGACTGCAAAAGTAACGATACTAAAAAAAGTAAATAAAAATTAAACCTTCATAAAAAAATAAACGTATTACAAAAAATTATTACGCCCTATGATCATTTGCACCTCAATACAAATCTAACGACACCTCATTCAAAATCATTCTTCGTAAGGGTTGTCCTAGTAAACTCTATTATTCTTAACGTAAATGTGAAATGGACGTTGTAACCTAAACGATTACAAACTATCTTAATTTTCAATTGATATGACGTAAATATCGGTTTCTTTGGTTAAAATTTGTCTACTTACATTACTAGTGTCAATGTGTCAAAACGGGCCTATTAGTTTGTGATGACTATACTACGATTTGTTTAAGTTGTAAAGGGTTTATGTAAACCTCTTTTGGGTTTAAAATCATCATGTCGTTTTTTTAATCTATCGTTTTCTGTGCTTAGATTAACGCTAATCAAATGTAATTTTTAAAATTCTTTCATTCGATTTTATAATCTTTTGCAACCATGATAAGTATTTATTTTCGCAAATTTAAATTCGGGACTATTCATTTAAAACAGCAGCGTTCGGTTCAATGCACCGCTGCGCCGAACGTATAGGATGTGACTAATTTTGTCAAGATTTCTTCGCACAAGTGCACTGTTGTGTGATTATTATTTGACGTTTTATTATTTTTCCATTTGTTTGTTTTGTGACGTCTTTATCAGTTATCGGAACGCTTAGCGCGCGAGCCCAACTCGCAATTGACCGATACTTATTTTTTTATTGTACCATGGCCTTCACAGAAAACCAGAAAGCTATTCCTTTCTTAATTATTTGTGACCACCACTTTTTACTTTCATGTTGCGTACACGGGATGTAGTTTTTGATCACTTTTGTAGGTTGCTTCCAATGCACTAGAAACATTCTTTTCAAAGTACCCCCCTACATCTTCACATGTTGAGGAAGAGTATTGGCGTCTCGTGCTGCTTGGATCCGAGCATCTGTGTATTAACTCTGCTAGCATCGACACAGGCACTGCTGGATATGGCTTTACCAACAATGAATCTGATATATACGGGGATCACCCGTGGAACCTTAAGGTAAGTTTCCATTAGATAACATTCAAAAATGTTCGTCTTTTTGCCTTTAATGTTTAACGCTTTGCCACACGCACTTGTAACTTTAATGTGTGTCGGAAAACAATGAATTTTCACGAAGAGCGAAACTGAAAGCTGTAATTACATGAAACCTGGAAACCTGGAAATTTTATGAAATATTCTCTATATGAAATCAATATGCAAAGCATAATAATCGCATTACTCACCAATGCCGGCTTTAAACTCCTCTGGTAAATTACAGATTGACACTTATAACTAAATACGTCGTAAGTAAACTTTCGTTTCAAGTTGGTTCAAATTAAATATAAACGTAAGTAATAACGTTGTTTTTTAGCAAGAAGTAGTAATTGATAATTAAAACAAACAAGGTATAGGTATTGATATAGTTTTGAGAAAGTCCAGCGCTTATAAATAAGTATGGAGGTTTAGTGCCATGTTTAGTTAATGATTTTTTTGAAGGCTGTTTTCATAAAATTAATTATTATTATTTTCAAATTAATTTATCAAAGTATTAATCGTTTTGATTTCTGAGTCTTGTAAAAAGTAAGCTTGGATAAAAGTCTGCAGTGTTTTTAAAAGACAAGTCTTCTGAATAAGAGATATACAGGGTAAGTTCTACCTGACCGGAATCCCTTCACGGACCCACGTGGTCCGTCATTCTGAACACCATCAC
>DWLO01000407.1:0-20964 GCA_018245335.1 Dalla quadristriga | reverse complement strand
GATTTTCATGCCGGCTACTCGATTCATTGATTAAAATACAATAAACAATAATTTACGTAATCCTAATAGGCCCTGCAACCAAGTTATAATAAGGAGTAGGTAGAGTAAGTCAAATAAACGGCACGAAAGGTGTGGTCACTTATATAAATATCGAGGCAGAAATAATGTTAGTTAGTTAGGGACCAACCGCAAAACCGCCGTGAGGTCAAAGCAATCGCCTTCACGTTTGTCCTTACGTGGCTTTTAGATTCTCATTAACTTATCTTATCACGATTAAAAACATACAGAAATGTGACACTATTTTTAAATACCAAGAGGTGTGTGCATACACGCTCAATTGAGTTTTGCATCAACTAAACTGTAACATGTAAATCTATAATAGAGCACTAGGTTCTTTTTATGAACTGTACGAGGGACTGTTTGTTAGTTAGTATTAAGTGTTAATACGTTAACACGTTGTGATATAATGTTAATGTTATGAATATTAATTGGTTAGTATTCGTTAGTAATAGGATTGTGTATGTTAGTCCTGATAGTAAATATTAATAACCGTTAGTATTTGTCCTATTTGAAGCTGGTCACAGATGCGTTGCTTGCTGTTCCTGAGGATTAAGGTGGTCACCTCTTGCATAAATGTAACCAGCATCAGTAAGTAAGAAACGCTCTTTTTCTAACAAGTACCTTAACCGAGGTTGGTCTAAGAGTCAGTGCCATAGATTTTGTATTACAACGAAATAGCTCAGAAGCTATGCTGTTAAGGTAGTCTTCGTCTTTTTTTTCGAATGGACAGTAGCTGTTGGACCCTGCTGGCCAGCTTCACTAAATGACGTCGAATCACTTCCTATAAATGACTGTCTAAAGGTTGTCTGGAAGACATCGATTTAAGCGATAAGGCCGCTTTTTCTATATTATCACTCTGTATTTATGTAACTGTGCTTTGTATCTTTATTTTTTGGTGTACAATAATCAGATATTGTACTGTATTATACTTATATATTTAATTTTTATTAGAAATGTATTTCTTATTTATACACTTTAACAATAGTATTTATATGTTAATTTTATTTGGCAATTATTATTGTAATTTTTATGATTTATTTTTGCGATATTTTAATTGATTAATATTATTCTACTATTTGTTACTGTTATTTGTTTATTTTAACGTTCATTAAGTGTATCCATATATATATGGAAATAAATAAACTAAACTAAATGACTTTATACATAACCCCGCTGGTTATAATGTGACTAGACATTTGTGTAATATGACAGCTATTTACGCAATGTATAAAGTTAATAAGGTTTATAATTAAAAAGATTTGTTAATTAATCAGTAATTCATCACTTACATTCAATTAACTTTTATAAGTAAGACGGTCAACCGTCATGTCAAAACTTATAATTCTCATTTACATTATTATTCTCATAACATTTTACTTGGCAATACATTTTAAAACAGCAACATTTTAAAGAATCGGGCTGGCATTCAGATTTTTCATATAATAGGGCATCCCGGCTTCCCAACTATGACAAGCTCCCTCATTCGTGGATCGTGAAGCGAGATGGCGATTTAAAAAACAGGCAGTGGTCGCGGAATCCGGCTCGTGGATGTTTTGCAGACGGCCGCTTTGTCAGACATTGTTCGGGCCTTAATTTCGATGGCGGATCGAGTGGCCAAATGCCGAATATGATGCGCGACGCGAAAAAACTGTACCGGGATGAAATTAGCAGCTCTCTAGCGGGGTACGCGGAATTGGCGGGCGGTCGAGAAAACGAATGTACAGCGCATTGTTTTTACTAATTAGCGAAACAGGATGATTTGATGAGACGCCGTGCCTCCGCTTCTGTGTGACCTGCCACTTACCCTCTCTCTACCAGAGAGCCCTGTAAATGGGATAGTTGTACTCAAATCGTACTTCAATTATATTGTATAAAAACTTAAGACACTTTATTGAATGTTGCACAAAAAAAAGTGAATAAAAACAGGGTTAAGAAAGAAAACATAAATCGGTTATCAATCTTACCGTCTAAAAATAAGTTGTCTGTCAAACTACGTTCGTATTTTAAAACTAAATCGTAGCGGAATGAAACTATTATAAAGACTGAATCCTGAAATATCCCAATTTCAAATGATATCAAAATCGAAAATATATAAAAATTCGTGAATCTAAATGGTTACTGTACAACATAATTGTTAGATAAGAGCAACCATATTTTTTACACGTTTGTACATTTATATTTGTAGAGTTTTGGTCTTCAATGTTCAAATAGTTTGCCCACCGTGTGTAGCGAACAATGTTCTATCGGAGCATGCAACTGAGTTCTTGTGAAGAGGGCTTTTCACAAGAAATAGTCGGAAGGTAAAAAACGGTGTGTGCATAAACGGATAGTGATCTGTTCTCCTGGATGAACATAAAACTTTAAGTTTTGTCTTATTGAGTACACCACAAAACGACCGCTGATTTATGTCCATAGAGCGTTAACGACTTGTTTGTCATTTTACTACAGCATTGATGAGTACTACAATAAGTCATTTACGATGCAACTTGCTACAAAAACTTGCTAGATACGCTTTAAGTTCCTTCGTAATTTTCGATAATAAAAATATTTGCTGTAGCAAGTGCCGCCGTTTATTTATTACCTTTAAATATAACTTAATTTGTGGTAAACTTTTGCATTATTTTACCTACGAATAAAAAAAGTAATCGTTGGAAATATCGACACCGTGAAAAAGTATGAAACAGGTACCTGACAGTTGGTGTCTCATATTTTTTAATACTCATACTCTATTGGTAAATAGAGCGACTATTTGTTATGTTTTAATTATTGTCATTGTAATTTCAGGTACAAGTTCTGTCACTTGAGCATCATATATAGAATTTAATTATAAACATAAATAAATAAAGCAATAATAAATGTTCAGGTAAAGGCCGATCATCCTGAAGATGTTACAAATTGAGGGCAAGTGGTCACACTTATTATAAAGCGTTGCAAAAGTTTCGGAGGTGCGCACTTCTTACTAACTTAGACTTAAGGTAAATAATGATAAATATTACTACGTACTCAAGGCTTGTCTCTCTAGGCCAGGGTAAAGTACTGAAGTACTTACCCCTAGCCTAGGCCACATTAGGTTACATTTTGTTTAATACTTAAGTATTACCACAACTATTTACCACCACCACCAGCATTCCTAGCGTTTTTTATGTTTTGGATGGCACCATTTTTAACAACTTTAGCAAATTCATTGTTACGGTTAGGAAGGCAGTAAAATCTGTGACAAACTTAAAAGGGGAATATAGTCAAAACATTTCTACACTCATATCCCATAGTAGGATTGTATTGCGGGTGACGGGCATACTCAGATACCAACACAAACGAACGCCCATGCCCGGGAACATGGGAGCCGCAGTTCGTTAATCAGATTTGTCTTCACTTGGCGAAGCTTATAACTCATCACCCCGTTTGGTGACGCTGTAAAGGCCAGTAGGGCCAATAGCAACAGCCCATACGAAAAAAAAATCGTTAGCCAGGGTCACAGCAAACGCGCCACGGCGTCGACAATTAAATGGAATATCATTTATTGTTGACTGCTGAAATATAAGCAAAAATTTAGAATATTTGACTACAGCCTACCTTATACGGGCATACAATAATTTTGTCACAGGTAGATGACTTAACTTTAGTTTTTTTTGCCTATAAATTTTCATATCAATTGTTTTCAATCTAATCGTGATACCGTATCATGCTCAAGCTTATAAACGACTTCGTGGCGCGTTGCTGACTCTGTTACTCTAACTAACAAGCTGTGGATTCCGGGTTTGATCCCCGGTCGGGTCAGACATTTATTTGGCTAATATTGGCAATTGTGTGGTTTTATGTATGTGTCCGCCACCCGCAACACGGCGTATTCTAGCGCGGGGATGTGAGATTATTATCACAATCTCATATCATAATAATATACATAATCGTTTTTTAAAATAATTAATCTCACACAACACGTCGAGACATTAAATTCCGAATTGAGTTATATTAAATCTCCGATTTAGAAACAAATATGACAGTTTGTGAGCCAACCAATGAATCAGCTAAGCTTTCATGAACCGTCCCAACTGTATTTTAAAAGGGGTTTATTTAATTTGTCCACTTAACAAAGCATGAGGCTCAGTTCATATCGGCAGTATAAAAAGCGCGTCTACTACGGGCGCGGCGGTCATCCACAGACTTGCATTAAAAACTCGCTCAGGGGCAACATCGTCCTTCGTTTCTGAATTGCGCATCTTACCTACAACATGCAATATTTTACACGGCTTGTAATAAATTTTACTTATCCGTATCTTATTTTTACGCCCAAAAGGCATTCGGGTAAGTGACTCAAATTATGTTTTATAAAAGCGGTAATTGTGCCTCCGTCCTTTATTTTTACGTGTCGAACATAACCGAGACGTCCTCATTTTAATAAGCGATGAACTTATCTAGATAATGTTTAGTAGTTTCTAGAATGCCGTGCACAAAGACTTGTGCACGGCTCAACCCCTGTAAAATTCGATTTCCCATACAATATTCCATCTCTATAAGAAAAGAGTATGGAATATTGTATTGAAAATCGAATTTTACCCTTAGCAGATGGATGATTTTAATAAAAGAGCCATTAAAGATTACCATTAAGTACACAGTGGCAGTATTCTATTTATAATTTATATCTATAAACTTTTTGACTGCTTGCTATGACTAATGCCTATTCACAGAAACGACTGGTCAGCGTCAGCTTGCCTGGTTACAAAAGACGGTCGAGACCGCAGCCAACACATTGTATGAGAATTCTCGGCTTGAAATCATGATATCCCGTGACGGATTCCAAGGAAATTTGCATCTACTCGTACTACCTGCTTGTTTGCGAGCTGGGTTAACACATTGATGCAAATACAACTTAGAACCAATATGTTTATGGATTACCGTTTTTAAATAAAATTATATATCTAATCTATAAGAAATAATAACACTGCAAAAAATACCGAGTAAAATTGGTCTGAACAGTTTTGTATCGACTTTTGAGAGGCAGCGTTGTGCACTAGAACAACTTCAGCGGTCATCGCCCTGCCTTTAGATCTATGTTAAGATAATTGTATCAACCGCACTGTACCCAACCACACAGCGGCAACGTGAAGTGGACGTGGGCTCTAAAAGTGCCCATATACGGACAGTTTTCCTTCAGGCGAGTCTGACCTGATAGCCTAATCGTTTCGTCATTGTAAGCTCGGTTATGAGGGGGAAAGTATTGGATTATCGTTCCATGCAAATATTCATAATGGATACCTAAGAAAAGAATATCTGTGATGTTAAATTGATTCTGGCGTTTACAAACTTCTTAATACTACGCAAATTTTATATCAGTACCTACTTATATTTAAGCACTTTTAATCTAATTGACATGTATACATAGATTAATAATACTTCGAATAACAAGACCAAAGGGAAACAACGCCGTTACATTCAATTTTAACAATAAGTTCCAATAGAGACACTGCATACTAAGCGTAGGGGGTTCCAGGATCGTTTCCCGGCTGGAGCAGGTGTTAAAGCAATAGTTACAATAGTGTCACAGGAAAATCATGTGAAAGATGATTGTAATATTTTTTTTTTTGATTAATATGAGGATAGCAACAACCACTGCAGCCTATGGATATCTGTAACAAACTTCGAATAGGACTGAACGAGGGGCTATTGGTAAGATAGTCCTGTTAGGATTAGGTGTTAGTAGGAAGAATAGTTGGTTAATATTCGTTAGAAATAGGACTGTGGGAGTTAGGACTGTTAGTGTAAGTTAGTTCAGTTAATAAAATATATAATCCCATTAGTAATCGTTGTTATTTTAAGGTGGCCACCGACGCGTTGCTACCCTTGAAAACTGAGGTGATCGCCTCTTGTATACGTATAACCGGCATCCACACCTTTCTGACCGGAACACAATTGTTGAAAAACCATGATTCCACGTTAGAAATGGGCGTGGCGGTGGTACCGCCCCGGGCGGGCCCGTATACAGGTTCTACCACCTGGTAAATCCATTTACCCACCGCGAGTAAAACGACAAAATTATATGACTTGACTGCGGTACACCTTATTGTTTATAGGCATCATGTACGTTTGTGCGTCCCTCACATGTTGCAGGAAATCCTTCTTACCTCCTCATAATCCAGTCTTGCCGTCAAAGTGAAAACTCCTGTCTGTGGGTTAAGCGAGAAGACATCGTTGGCCCAATCAGATATCACAGTGTACGTCAGTTGAGCGTTGGCGCCCGAATCCAGGTCGCTGGCAGCTACTGTGCCAACCACGGAACCACGAGCTGCATTCTCGGGGATATCGAAGGAGTAAGCATTTTCTTTGAAGACGGGTGGGTTGTCGTTTGTATCCGTCACCTGTAAGTAATCATCAAGAATTTAATGCACACAATACATTAAAAATTACATTTGATTAATGACAACCAATTTATCCTTAAGCAATCATCCATTTAAATGGACAGAGAACATTATTTTAGTACTCATAATTGACAGATCTGATCTACATTAAAAAAAATAGAATTTTTTAACATCCATCATTGTAAATAATTGTTATGCTTTAATGTAATCTTACCTTATTAAAATTATATTATTATTTAAATGCGAAAATTAGTTTGTTTGATACGTCTTCACGGCTTAATCATACATCTGATTTTCATAGAATTTGGTAGAGATTTTGGTACAGCCGGTTCACGGTTATCAATACACGATCTTAAACATCTTATTATCACTTGAATAATGAATGGCAAATGCACCAAAACATAAACGGTTAACCAAGGCAAACTAATTCACTGCGCAAACATAAGTGCATTCCGAAAAAAAGCTCATCAAATCAGTCATGTGCAAGTAGGGCTGGCAAGGGTTCCGACGATGGAAAAGTAATAATGATATTTATGAATATTTAGGTTCTCTATTAATTTTGTTTCTTCATATTTTTCGATTGTTTCTACAGCTTTGCAATGGCGTTTTTGTACTTCTCACAAACCGCCCTCCTTCCCCCCACGCCAACGAACATTCAAAATTTTAAAAAGAACTGCGTAGTCCAAACTTCGTTTAGGCACTGGTATCGCTGACAGACATACAGACGTACCAAGATAACAATAGGTTACTCCCCTTATCGTTCGAGTTCGAAACTGTAACCTTAAAAAACAAAGACAGTTATGCGTCACAGCTGCCAGTGGTCATATATGCCGTGATAAAATACTGGTCCGAGTCTGGCCCGGCATCAAATTTGACAGCACCGCTACACATGTTATTTGAGAGCAGTTTCGTAATGAACAAAAATGCACGCTATGTTAAATAACATCTTCGTTTTTTAATTTATTTCCAAAACCAGTTTTTATGGAATGTTTGTCTAACATACAATGTAAGAAGCATTGCACATTGCTTATGATGTAGAAGGAGCAATCAAGCTGGGTGTCCACATGATGGTAAATAGGTAAATGTTCTTTACGGTACCTCTAAACCACTACGGTGACTTTGATCAGGGGCGATGACCTCCTCCTGAGGACTAAATTGGACTAAGTTGGCAGGGAGGACCAAGTAGAGACTACGCTATATACAGAACATACGATGTTCTGTTATACCTACTTGGTATGACATATTATTTTGAACTTACTTGTATGGTTATTGTAACATCTGTAAACTGAACACCATCGTGGGCACGTATGACGACCTGGTACTCGGAGACAGTCTCTCGGTCCAAGGGTTCCTTGAGCGTGAGAGCTCCAGTTCGAGAATCTAATGTGAACGGAGTGGAATCGTCGGATTGTATACTGTAAGACGTAGTTCCAAAGGTATCAGGATCTTCCGCAGCTATGGTGGCTATCAGCTGTCCCGGGGAAAGATCTTCGGATGCGAAGTAGGCTGGAGGTATGTTCTTGAATTCTGGCGGGCTATCATTTTTGTCCAGGATAAAAACCTCGACCTGAAAAGAAAAGAGACATTTTAAAATTAAACTCTTGTAAATTATTGTTGTAGCGTTTCAAGTATTGTTCAAGGATGCGCATCTCAGAATCCACTACAAATATGAAATAGTACGAATAAAGGAATAAAACGCTAATCGCGCGGTGTGTGTTAATCGTAATGATTAACAAGTTAAGCTGCATCAGTCTTAGCCGGCATTGGATAGGTGACCGCTAGTGGCAAACATTTATTTAGCGCTTCAGTGCTTCGGAGGGCATGTTAAGCCTTCGCTCCCGGTTGTTATCGCTAGATAAGTCAAGCTTTCTCACAGGCCTTCAAGTTGCCTGAATAACTTCCGGCACTCGGGTTGGTCACTAACCCCTCCACCAATCCGTGGTGGATAACGGTCCAGGCCTCATCACTGGTTTGGACAGCCACGTGCCCTGCAGTGGGCCACTATGGGTTCCAACCATAAATTAATAAAAAGATAGTGAGCGTATTATATACCAATCTACAAATTATGCAAATAAAGTCGTTATAAAATGGCTTTGTATGCGAAATTGGACAACGTCGCCCTCCACAAATAATCACATCAAACATTTGTCGAAACAATTTAAAATATCTGTATGAAAAACGAACTATTGTTACAGTAACGTATTTAGGTAAGCATCGACTTCTATAAAAGCGAGCCAAGACAAGAGAGGTTATGTTTTATTTATAACTTTGGCACAAAATCGGCCACTTTAACACAGTATAAGAACACGAACCAAATTAATAATTCTAAAAATGCAGTCTGCGATTGGCGGGCTGGACAAATGTGTGACTGGACTGACTTGACTGACTGGCACGATGACAAAATGTGCCTTTGCGTATTTTATATATAAACACGCTCCTTATGTAAATATGCGTGATTTAATGCTTTCAAAGTTAAATCAAATAACGCAATCATGTTGCTGAGAACCACTTTGTTTACTAATTATACTGGAGTGATTTTATTTAAGACCTACCTTATTGTTTTATTTGTACAAATATCTACATGAAATACCTATTAGCTATTAAAATGTACATAAATACTCAGGTTAATCAAGTTTGATCAACACATTTTATTCTAGTAAGTATTCAAAGTATTTAGATTTTTTTTCATGAACCAATCCTAACTTTAAAACGCATCGTCTCAAATAATCGGCACACTCCAGGGAACTTGCCGACCGCATTAAACAGAAAAAGTGGTATCGTTCATAAAAATGACACGATTCTGTCAAAGAGTTTTAATCGCTGACCATAAACGAAGGTATACAATTTAATTCTCGATTGATGAGATTTATTAGATAAGATTTATGGTCAGAGGCGAACTTTATAAACGTAGTCGATAGACGTTTACAAAAAGCCGTCCGAACAAAACTCAACAAGTCAACAAAGGGACAGGGAGTAAAAGACTAAAACCAGCATCGTTTCGTCATCCGTAGTCTGAAGCACGAAGAATTCGGGCCACAATGATCGGAGCCGTCACAGATAAGAGCGGGCCGATTGTAGAGAGTTCTCTGCCCTCGACCAAGAGGAGCTGCGCATTTGTTATGATGACTCAATCTTTTCTTTGTGTAGTCTTGAGGGGTGTCATCTTAAGAAGCACTAGTAGAATAACTCGAAACGCCTACGATGTTTCACGTAAGAGAAGCAGCAATTAACGCTGATTGTATCATCCAGTTTGTCGAGGAAATATATTGAAATGTGTTAATAAAGTTTATTGTTCAAAAAAGCATGAGAAAATGTCGGCTCACTGGTGAACGTTGCGGTGTTTTATTGGTACACATTACACATTCTATGTCTATGTATCAATTCTCGAGAGGCGAAAAACTTACACGGATATGGCTTTTGTCGTTTCTAATTGTATAAAGCAACATTAATTTAGAGTCTAATAACACGAACTTCGCTCGAAAACAACGAACAATGAGTATTTTATTTACGTGGCCGGCAGACGGCTAAATAGTCGATACAAAAAACAAGAGATTTATTAAAAAAGCTTATGCGTGGTTCGTCTTGCGCTATTGGACCCCCTAGAGTTCATGTTTGAAGTTTGAAGTAATCGATTAAAGGAAGAGAAATGACAGAACGTCGGTTTAGCCGGATCGTCGATTAGTCAAGTTTCGATAATTGATTGTGGGTCGCTACTAGATTAATACAAAGTATTGTACATTTGTGTAGCATAAGTTCAGCTAATGATCGTTATATTAAGGCTATAGAATGTTTAACATGTAGACTCACATTAAAATATTATAAAAGTGATGTCACGAAACTTTACCGTTAGAAAAGTATTTATAAATAATTACAATAATGGTTTAAAGCTATACTTAAATGTATGGTACATCAAAAACAGTGCAGGGCTAATGATGCCCTACCATCATTTTGGTTTTAATATTCACATTCGCTATTTCAAGCTTTTACTTTTTCATTTTGTTGTCGATCGAACGCCCGCAGTCGGCTTTAGGCTCTGAAAAATGACCTTTCAATTTTGTCGGACACAGTGCAATGTAAATTCACGAACATCAATCATTCTAGTCATTTACCTCGAAATTTTCGCATCACTCCTTTTATTGCCTTATTTCATTTTTATATAATTTCACCTTGCACCTTCTGATCACAATGTCGTATCCCTTTGCTACTTTGGTGTCCGTATAATTTATCATTTTTCATTATTAGATATTACATCGTTCACGTCAAAAAATTTAATTTATGTGATGTCATACGTCGAGTCTCACAAATTTTATATCACGTTTGAACACTTAAATCTTACAATACATAATTACCTTGCTAATCTGACCTTAATTGTTCACCCTTACCTTTAAATCCATTATAATACCTAATTGGTGAATGTGACAAATGATTTGTTTAAAGATATATATTATTTCGTTACATTTTCACTGTGCACATTTTTACGTGATAAATCAGCTGTTATAAATAGGTAGGTAATTTATTTTATGAATCAACTTCTTCAAAGTATAGTTTTCAAAAACAAACTTTCCTAAATAGCTTCATAAACGTAAATCAGATCTTTTAAGATTAATTAATCAGAATGGCGTCTGCCAATCTGCACTTGGGTGGACTATGGCCTTCTCATCTTGAGAGGAGACCCGTGCTCAGTAGTGATCTAGTGATGATGATAATGAATCAGAATGGTAGATGCTTAATTAATTATTATGCTAAATGTCGTATAAGAATCTTGCGCCCTTTAAATAGTTTGACTTTAAAGCAAAGAGGAAATATGCAAAGGGCATAATATACAGTATGAGTGGCTGTTGCCGACGGATATGGTGGCATCGTTTAGGTTTTGACTCTACGTTTAGAGCGGTTCGTGACCGCAGAGCGCCCGCGTTCGCACCGCTATTCCCTCAGGACTCGGCACAATTATGTTATGCCGTCAAAGATTAATGTTGCCAGAAGATAGTTCACACATTTGTTAACTTGGGCAGTTGAGTAACGGTTCCAGGGCACGAACAATGAACCCTTATTCTTGTAGGGATAAATAATTTGTATAGGCAAATTGCAAGGTGTTAAAGGAAATAACTTGAAAATGAGTTCTAATATTTACTTAGAATTTTCGATGAGCATAAAAGGCTTCTTTGTCTACTTATTTTTTTCAGCTAAATAGAATATAAATAGATTCTGACACGCCCAGACACAAAAGTGTTTGTTCCGTACCTATTCATCTATTGAGTTTCAACGCTGATAGATGTGGTCAATGTGTAAAATGAAAAGAGCAAACGACCTCGCTGTCAACCACCTAGCCGCTAGCCATGCAAAAACATCGACGCGGAATAACTTTTTGCCAGTAAATGTTACGGTGCATATCATAAAAATTACATTGTATAATTTCGAATAATGAAATCATGATTTGAGCACGTATCTCGTTGAATAGTAGTTGCGGGCAGTGTACTTAAAATCTGTAATTTAAAATATTTATATAATAATGTTAGTTGGTATTATGATGCCTAAATGCATGTCTGCCTGTGCACTGTTCCCTACGTGAATTAGCATGCGGGCGCGGAGTCCGCCCACACCGGCTATCGGCTGCATCCCCGTAAATATATGTAAAATATGCACAAAAGTACCCTGGATAAAGTGCATCGATAAGAGGCGACGCAATTTGCATCGCCTTGAGCATTTTGTTCGCAACATTCGACCCTGTGTTTACAAAATCTCAAAAAGTGATTGCGACATTTTCTTTTGTAACTTTTTGTTTTATACATTAAGAGAATAAAATTTGACATTCATAACATATTTAAAACTATACTAAGTTCGCAAGCATCACTTTCATCATCACTCACTTTCTTTCCATTTATATAGCAATAACTGTGACGTAGGTTGATAGGTGTACAAGCCACAAGACTTCACGTAGCTTGTGTTTATGGTAGTGCATCTATAATAAATACTTTTTTGTGTCCTTATTTTATTGGTTTTATCCATGTACATATAATGTCCCTGTCCTGACAGTCAGATTGATCCATAAACTTGCAAACTTTGCAAGCTACCTTTGGTTCTTTTTAGGTTATAAAATATTTTTAGCTGACTAATTTGGCGGGGATTGACTTAAAACTGGCTTGCGTGTGTTATATGAATGTGATCGTAATAATATTTATTATCTGCGAGCATGCACGGATCAGGCTTGCGGGCAGGCACGCAAGCACCCTCAATTTCTCCTAAATTCGCAACCCGAGGGCATTATCTTCGAATTATTGCCTGATCGATAGTATAATTTAGTAATAACTTCACGTATCTCACATATTTCTCGAAATACTTAAATATCTGCATCAGAGACACATTATTTTCATTATGTTGATAGTTGCGAATCATCATCGAATATTGGAGTTTCTTACATACTTACATTATATTATTGGTTGGACGTGACTGAAATATTTGTGTTTTGACCGACTCGAACAACGTGGACTTTAGTGGTAGCGGCTATTAATCACCGTGGGTTGAAGCAGGCAATAACAAATGTACAATAACGGTAGTTCGTTTTTGTGCTGTAAAGGGAAAGCAGGAAAGGCTTATAATCGTTGTAAACAATATTCAACGTCTTCTAACAAATAAATGAAGTACACGAACGAAAATCACGAGCTCAGAATTTTTCAACGTCACTCGGGACTCGCGATCTGCAGCGGCGAGCACAAAGCGGCTAACGATTAGTTGGCTAAAACCTCAAAGCATAAAGTGAGAGCTTGTATTTTTACTGGTTCTTTAATTGTTTGCTTTTCTATGATTAAAAAAACTTAGGGGCTTAGATTAACTGTCAAACATTTATCTAAGTTACCAACATGTATAACCTAAATTATAAATTATTACCAAATTATAAATTTGTTATAATTACCTTGTAATTAAATTATACTATTTATATAATTTTATTACCTATTGTAAAACCATAACTGAATGAGTTGGTAACTAGACTAGGTTTACGGGACTAAAAGCTCGTTATGACAGTCTGGTTTATAGATTATAATAATTAGTATGCACTGTCTAGTCTAGCGCCAGCGGTCATATTTGCCATGTAAAATATTAAAATAAGAGTCCCGAATCTTACGCTTGATCATCGGCGCACCTCTTCACACATCATAACAGTACTAAGCTAAAGCTAAAAGTGGTCGGTTGAACTCGGTTGTCCATGCTATTGATTTAACATTTTAACATAGTTTTGTTACGTAACTTTGGATAATGAGCTAGCGTAGTGTGTCTTGAGCTAGCGGTCGCAACCTTACACAGTCCGTTTCTCACTATTGTTACAGAGTATTAAAGATGTTCCTTAAACGATTAGGGTTTAGGGATGTCTACGAAAGAAAATGTTGAAACTCTATAACTTCCCGTTATTATTAACTAACATAGGAACCTTAAATAATTTTGGTTTATGACTTTTGTGCTCTTTACACAACTATGACCAAAATAGCTGTTCGATCACCCAAACAATATAGATAAATATTTTATAAAATGTTATAAAACTATGTACTCTCGAAAGCAGTACGTAAAAAGCTAAGGCTATGATTGATTGCGTGCAGTTAAATAATTTAGAATAAATCGTTTTTTGTAAGAGACCTTAATGTAGACATTACATCTTTACTACCAGGGACACATATTTAATTAAGCTTTACTTGGAGGCTAAACCATGGCTTCAGTATACTATTAAAATCCAATTCAAACAGTTCTCATTTCTGAATTTCTAGTTCGAGTTTAATTTAACTTTATGTGCAAAATAACATTTCACATTTTTAATATTAGTAAGGATTGCTGCGTTAACGATTTTAAAATTGAACTCCTCTCACGACAAATTTGTTAAGCGGCAATTAACATAATTACATAAACATAACTGTAAAACATTATTACTTAAACATCTACGGGCGGTGTTAACGTTCAACGTTCAACAAACCCTTTCGAACAAAAGCTCTCAATTGTCATTCCGATTGCACTATCTAGGAATCGATTTTAAAAGTAGAAATCCCGAGTCATCACTTCGTAAACAATGGCACTGGCAACAAAAGAATTATAATGTCCGGTGCCAAAACGGCTCAATGACTCGCAGGTGGTTCTAGCGATTTATCGGTGGGCGATATAACCGTTCCGATAATGACGGGCCCCCGCGCCCCGCCCCGTCGCGCGGCTATGTCGCAACTCGCTCGCCGATTTCGATGTGCCCGTCGGTCATCTCTAACGATGGAGCGATAATTAAGATCGGACGTCGGCATTATTTACGCCCGAAGCATCCTGCCGACCCGACCGCGAGTCGGTCACGACTTTTTCCATGTCGGGCGAAACTATTGTTGCTTTTGACCATGTTCAGTTTAGCTAGAAGCAGCGCGCCCGATTCATACGCTTCAAATTTATCATCTGTGCTTGAATTTTGCCTCGTGACTTTAGGCACTCTGGTGTTTTGTTCATGGTCAAAGACTTTTAGGGTTATCTAGGGCCTTAAGGTCTGACAAAAGGAGCACACAGCTTGATTATACGTCTAGGTATTGGATACAAACGATTATCGTTGCATTGGTATCTTCTGTTTCTTTGACAATTTAATATTTTTGAGTGAACTGAAACATACATAATGTTAAACTATAAACTTGACTTTTGCACCCACTCTTCCTTTACCTAAATATACCTACCTGTTTTTTTATGTAATGGGAATAGTAAACGAGCATGCATGCAGTCCCACCAACCACTGATGCCCATGGAAATTTGTGACAAACCTCGAGTAGGTCTGTTCGAGGGACTGTTATTTAGTTAGTTACTCCTGTTAGTATTACGTGTTAAAAGGAATAGTAGTTGGTTAGTATTCGTTAGTAATTATAGTAAAAGCTTGCTGTCAAGTGGCTGTTTTATAATATTATATAGGACGAAATAAGGAATGTTGCGCAGATATCAGGCAATCAGTTAACTGGTAAGCATTGCTTTATTGTGACACAGTTGATTTATGTTTTGAGTGAGACACTAACAAGATTTGAGGTAATTACTCATTCCTGCCGATTGCAAGTCTTTGTTCGAGCACAAACCGTTTATTACGCACTGAACCACCCGGTTATTATCTACGCAAGGCGCCGCAAAATAGTAATCATTTGTTTAATTTTGAATAAACTTGGGACTAGCCGCTTTAACATAAATGCCCCTGACTACCTATTTCCATGCACACTACTCAGCGCAGAATCTTTTTTTTGTAACATGAAGATAGCAAACGAGCATGCAGTTCCACCAACCACTGACGCCCAAGGACATTCGTGGCAAATCTCGAAGAGGACTGTACGAAGGACTATTAGTTAGTTAATCCTGCTAGTATTACGTGTAAATAGGACAAACTTACACGAACAGTCCTATATCCTACTCCCACAGTCCTGTTATTAACGTATACTTACCAACTAATATTCATAAAACACCTAATACTAACAGGACTAACTTACTAACTGGCATAGTCCTTTTCGAGGTTTGTCACAGATGTCCATGGGCGGCAGTGGTTGGACTGCATGCTCGTTAGCTAATCACATTACAAAAAAAAAATATATATAAAATGTAGTACCACCTAGCTAGAGCGGCGATTGATAATTTCAGTCAATATGGTTTCATTAAAATTCTCCCTTTAAGCAAAGTATATGTTATCAAGTAGGGCCAAAGCACACAATGGGAGCGAGATCGTTGTCGGCCGACAAGCCACGACGACGGCCGCGGGTTCGATTCCCGTTCAACGAAATTCAGGCTAACGAACGACCCTCATGTACTCTGTTACACGAGTACCGGTTTTTACGCTATTCTTTTGTCGATAAGCAGCAAGATCATCTGATTAAATGTTGTTATTGTGCCTATAACAGCGTACATAATAATATCAAACAGAGCTCCATTTTGTAGCAGTAAAAATATACCACACATTATTTGAATATAAAGGACTAATTTCAGTGTCATTCTTCTTTTCGGTATCAGTCTGCGTAGTGCGTTGGTGACCCTGACTGACGAGCTGTGTTCCGGGTTCGATCCCCGGCCGGGGCAGACATTTATTAGACAGATAAATGTTTGTACTTGGGTCTTGGGCGTTAAATTTTGGTGTTTCCTATGTTTTCGCAACACATGGCATCATATTGCAGGGGTGTGAGTGTGTAAGCGTTTATTTATTTATTCTTTTTCAGATATTCATAGTAAAAAGCAGGGTAAATAAATATACCTAGTTCTGTTTTTACTTTTTCGTTTCATGATATTTTTTCTCATCGTTATATTCCAAGATGTTTACTCACAAGACTTAGCTCGCTACTCCGCCCGCATAAGTTCGTTAACCATACTTAACATTCTTACATTGTAACTTGCATCCTTAATTCTACTCCTTATATTTATTTTCGTAGAAAGTGGCCTAAGTCACTCTCAAGTTCATAATTTAAATCTTTGCATATAATTGCGTCGATGTATTGCTCCGTGGCTGCGTGGAAGAAGGACAAACCAACAAACACACTTTCGCATTTATAATAATTATTAGGAAGGAAGGTCAACATTATTCATTCTAAAATACAATAGTAAAGTTAAAAGCACTTACTACGGGAGGTATCATGGTTTTTATAGTCGCTGTCTTATTACTACCGTTCAAATGGTAAAATTTACCCTAAAATAATTTTTATATGTGAATATTGATTAAGCGTGTTGTATTTTAAACACTAGTAATTATTATTAACCGTCTTCTGAGTTTTTTTGTAGTAGCCGAAATCTCTTTATGGTAGAAACTCGTATGTGTTGCGTTAGATGAGGATAGATTTATCATTAATTGCCGAGTAATCACTCGGCGCTCATTTACCTATTTCATACAATTCATTCAACGGTAAACTTCCGATGAACTTCCAATGGCGTAAATGTCTTTATAGCGACAAAATATTCCTTGTCGGTATAATAAAATGGTTAGCCATTAAAAAAGGGAGGTTTATGTTTTTAACATCCATGATTTAAATAAGGTACGAGTATGTATAACGTTGGTAATAATAATATGTTAAATACCATTCGTTATGTAGAAAGATTTACGTTTATAAACGAATATCTTTATTACGCATAATTAATAAACAAGAAAGCACGGTACTGATTTCCAAATTAATTATGTCTAAGTACTTTCATTCGAGGTTTCTTATCGCCTTGAACTTAATCGAAAACCTAAAAATTGATGACACGTCATTGCAAAAATAATTCACACTCGTTCAGCCGCAGTAAAGGTACCTGCACACGTATTGTGCTCACAGTGCTAACAAGAACATGTTCAATTGCTCATTATTTATTATTATGTAGTAGACCGGCAAAAATTTGTTTTTCCATACAAACATAAGAAACAAACTTACATACATTTATCCGTCTTCACAAAATTGGTACCTAAGACTTGTTTATGTTCTTCTTACACAATTTACAAAAGCAGTTTTCTTTAGATCAATATTTTCTTTTAAACTTTAGTATCAAAAACCACTGAAAATAGTTGTTACTCAAATAAATTTTTTTATTTTTGAATCACAGTTCTTATTCTTATTATTTATAGTTAGAGGACGCGTTTCTCTCACGTTATTGTTGTAGGGTTTTACGATTACCTGAAATTCTTAAACCAAACCTTGGATCCTTGCAGGATCTTTCGAAGTTGGAGGTCGATATTCTAACCACTTGGTTACTATAACTATAGTGGACTTGAAGGTGAAATCCTACTGTCAAAATATTGCAACGTTCAATAAAATTGCATATATTACATTTATTTATAGATGACTTTATACTCTCATATCTTTTGATTAAGAACACACACCGATTGCAATGAAATAAAGCCTAGAGTTAACTTAATTATTAATGACTCAAGTCCTTTCATATTTCAATAAATCCGTTACAATTGAGTAAGCATTCTTTCCGTCATGCGTGCACAAACAAATTCAAATTCAAATTCAATTTCAATTTCAAATGATTTTATTTCATCATAAGGTAATAACATACACTTGAGAAACGTCACAACAGGAAATAAAGACAAAAACTGTCAATATTAATTATTCCGTAAGTTGTTCTAAGTCTATACAATCCACTTTATTATCTTCAATGTATTAGTGCAATGATTTGGAAAATTTTACTTTATGTATAGGTATAGATGCACTGTAAAATTTTCATAGCTAAGCATATATTTTCATTTTACTTTGATAACATGGACGACATAAAAGGTAAGAAATAACATTCCAGAAATTTTATTCTTAAACTGACATTATGATACTTCTAGGCATGTAAGAAAACATGCATTCATAATCACTTTATTTAATATGCGAGCATGTTCATTTTGTCTTTATGAACAAGGTACGGGTATTCGTTAGAAGAATGCAAAAAAAATGCTACCCCATATATTCGTGCGGTATTGTTTATTTTTTCAAAGCAGTCAATATCTCAATTCTTTTAAAGTCTTAAAGCATTTACGCAGCGATATAAAATAATAATATTATCTGGAAGATTGCCATTCTCCATATCTTTATACAACTAGCCCAATCACTGGTACAATTGAAAGATTATACGACCCGGTTTGAATAGTATGAACAGGACTTAATTCTTCGTATTATATTACCTAAGGGCTTAAGCCAGTTCATTAAGGATCGTTCAATCATCTCTTAAGGAAAGGCAAGAATTTGCTGGGACTGATTTTATTTTTACTTGGTGTTTTTTCTTGTCGGCGTAAAGCATTATAAATCCTTTGCTAGTACATGAATATTATGTTTGGCTAATTAAACGAACGAGCGGCGAACTTTCTCACGAGGTGCGATTATGCTAGTTTTTTAGTTTTATGGTATTACATGAACAAAGTTTCACATAATTCTTTTAACTTACGAATGCGTTAGTCTAGTGTAATTTATTAATCGCGTAGTTACTCATCTGTTTATATAATAGATTCATTCATAGACATAGTAATTCTTTGAATTTAAAGTAATTTTTAACCTCACGTAAAATAGTGTAGGAATGTAGAAGAAGAAAATAAACTGAAAGCTTGAGTATGTAGCGCCTACTCCCTCGCTGTCTGTTTTTATAATGATAAAAGAAACATGACTAGAAAACACTAAAGTATGTCAATCATACTCGTGATTTATCGTAGGTCAAAGTAGGTACTGTTTTTTTAATATATTTACAAACCAAAATTACAAATACATAGTAGAATGATATAGCACCAGAAAACCACAGAGGTTTGTGTTACATTCTATTATTGCGTTAACATCGACGTGCTTATACAATAAATAGGCAAGAAATAATTAAACATCAGAATATCTAAGGTAGGTGTGAATGCCGGCATACTGTGACAATTTAAGTTCTTAGAAGTACTAACACATCTGTATAGAAGATAAATATTAATAGAAGTAGCAACTCAGTTTCGGACAGGACTTATATGAACTGGACTAAGGAATACTAACTTACACTAACAGTACGTTCCTACAATACGCGGGACTTCCTACTTTCATGATATAAAAAATAATAGAACGATCTATACAATACAATACAAAAACACTTTATTGTACACCAGGACAGAATATACAATTATACGATGTATTGGATATTATTATATAATTGCCCGCAGATCTGCTCGCGTAAAAAACGTTTTTCCATACTAAATTTCATCCCCTGTTCAACCCCATCAGGGAAAATAAAAGTTGTTAACATACTTTTAAAGGGTACGAGTTATCTCGACGCCAAATTTGATAAGAATTCGGTCCAGGGTTCGAGCTATCTCCGTGCCAAATTTCATTAGAAAGCGGTAGGTTTTGCGTGATTCAGTTACCAACATCCATCCTTAAAAACTTTCGCATTTATATTAATAATAGGAAAAGCAAAATATCTTGCCATGAACACATTAGCTACTTTAATAGTTATTCTAATAATGAAGTAGTACAATTAATAGGCAAACGCGTGTGACTAAATTATACTTTCGACCTTAATTCTTTAGTAATATACCATGTTTTCCATTCGGTAGATAGAGCGACTCTATAAAAGTAGAGTAAAGCATCATGCAACCATTTGCGTTGATAACTGGCGTTTTGCAAGACGCACTATAAGATGAAGATAACATATTAAGGTTACAGCTAGGTATTAAATTATTTATGTATTAATCTCATTTAAATACTTCTATTAACTAGGTTGAAATGGCTTTAACCTAGATCTCCGTCGACAAATCGAGTGACTGCCATATCGTGAGCTGTAATTACAAGACTACTAATTAATAAAATAAGTCGTTTCTACGTTTCACTTTAAGCTGTTCCAGACATTAATTTTCATTTCTTGATTTGCAGTCAGGCATTCCGATTTTGTCACAAATATAAAGAAGTTGTCTATTATGTCTAAGAACTAACGCAGCATAGCGCAAAAGGATTTAGTTCTAGAAATTTTTAATTTAATACAATATAAAGCAAAATATGAACCATAAGTATTCAAAAATAAATACACAAGAAGCCCAGGGAACCGATAACATCTGTATTTTATTCAGATTCATAATGTAATGTAAACAAAAATAATAATTCAGGCA
>DWLO01000406.1:0-20968 GCA_018245335.1 Dalla quadristriga | reverse complement strand
ATTCGAGGTTTGTCACAGATGTCATGGGCGGCAGCGGATGGGTGGAGCTGCATGATCGTTTGCTATCTTATAACCATTAAAAAAAAAAAAAACAAACACCAACAAATCACCAAACACTTTTTAACATTCAAAATAGTAGTAAGGATTTCATTTGCAATGTTTTCATCACCATAAAAACATACTTAGCTTCTGTATGTAACATAATCTCAGGTGATTGCGACCTCTGTAACGCTGACTCTATCACTATTTTTAGAACTCTACTACTACGATGTGAAACTCTATATCATTCAATTTAGAAAACACACGTAGCGTAAACAGTTCAGTGACCTCCATCGCGCGTATTGCGGCGCGGGCGCAGATTAGCGCAAATTATCTAATAATAGGAGCGGCGCTGCGCACGCGTCGAACTGCGCAGCGGTGCGCAGTTGTAGCGACGCACTCCGTCTTAACCGACGAAGTTAAACACGACGCGTACTGATGATGGTGACGATGATCATGTTGACGAGTTCTGATGATGATGAAGAAAAACCTGGTAACGTGTGCTGGTGGTAATGATTATGATGATGGGGAACAAGGTGATGTTTGCTGATAATGATGATCAAGGTCATGATGACGTGTGCGGATGATGATAATGATGAAGAACTTGGTGAAGGGTGCTGCTCGTGATGATGATGGTAGAGAAGAATCTGGTGACGTATGCTGGTGGTGATGTTTGTGACGTAGAATAACATGGCGACGGGCGCTGATGAATAAATCGGTTTGCGAGGTACTCTAAATGACACAGTACTGAAGAAATACTGAGAATGAACCTGAAGTAGGAGTAGGGCTCACGCGCTAAGAATCCGACCGTAATTTTCCGTCCCCCCATTTGGTTTGAGCGCTAGATGCCGCCGTCTACCAAACAGCTGACGCAGCGACAGCAATCCGATCCAACCTTACCCTTGCCCACAGAACCCTAAAAAGTAACAGTCCAATACCAAAAAACCGACAACTTCTCGGAACCATCTGGCTGTTGCCTTTGTGGCAAAAAAATTACCGTGCACAAAAAAAAAAGTGCCATCAATTGTCCATCAGGCACAATGGATCACCGTTAGTCTCATAACGCAGGATGCTAAATAATTACACATTTGCATTCAAATATAAGCAACGGTATTCCAAATGGCACGAATTTTGTTGACCGTACCGTAATTTGTAAGTGCGTTGCTCTGTTATGGGTAATTGTTTTGTTTACCGAGAATTGGATTTGATTGAGTGATACGCGGATCGGTGCGGATTTACCAACTTTTTTTGTTGCGTCGAAATTGATGCCTGGTTGAATTTTAATTTGGTCGTATTACTTTATCGTGTTAGCAAGTTGATTTCGTTCTTAAGCGGCTTCTCACATTTCGCATCTGGGGCCCTACTATGAAAATCGAAACGAACGCTGCGTTCGGACGGATTGTACGTTTAGGGCGAGGCCACACGTTTGAAAATATAATAAAAGTAAATAATGTTTCTATTTACAAAATTCTTCTCTCTGTAAAATGCTTCTTAAATTCTTCTCTCTGTAATTTTACTGTCAACAATGATATGGAAGCACATTTTTCAAAAGTCTACCACCCACACAGGGAATCCTAGTGCGGGGTTGTGAGGGTGAGTGTGTAAGCGTTTTAAAATTGGACGTCACAGACGTCAATGGGCGGCAGTAGATGATGGGACAGCAAGCCCGTTTGCTATTCTAATCACATAAAAACTTCTATTATCTTGTCCTCTACTGACATTTTTGCTATTTACATAACCCATTACCTGTCTTATCAGGCGTTAACTTGAGCGACCTAACAAGGTCAGGCTTACTGGATTACGTACCTACTAATAATAGAAATACGAAAGTTTGTTTGATTGATGGATGAATGTTTGTTAGTCAATCGAGAAAAATCTTGATTACTGATTCTTAAGTTTGATGTGAACATAGTGTGAGCCAGAAAAACACAGTAGGTAATTTCAACATTTTTATTCAAATTATTTATTTACTATCTGTCGTCCGGGACTTCGTTACCTAAATTTATGATACCGTCATTCCCTCGGGATGTGTCAGAATATTCGAGTTTAAAATCATCAAATCAAAATAATATATTTCATCATGAGTTAATTACATTCACTTGAGAAACGACACAACAGACACATTAATAGATAACATGCAATCGTCACTGATCTACAGATCTCTGACCACTTCCCATACCTAAAATCCTAGAACAATGACTCATGCTGTCTCTCTACAAAATTCTATGACTATTGGTTGTCTGGTGAAGGTGTATCAAACTAACTTTTGCATTCAAATTTATTATATTTTATTTGTAAGCAGGGATCGCAGGAACAAGACTGCCAGACTGAAGAGGGAATGGGCTGGTCGTGTCAGTGGTATGCACCTGGACAGGTGGGCAGCCCTCGTCACACAATGGGCGACGACTAATAGGCGACGAAGCCCGGACAGGCCGAAAAGACGTTGGCGTGACGATCTAGCAATGTTCCAGAATACCTGGTGGAAGACAGCGGCCTGTTGTGGGAGGTAAAATAAAAACGCTTACACACTCACACCCCCGCACTAGGATCCCCTGTATTGCGGGTGGCCACACACAGAAGTCACAACACAATTTAACGCCCAAGACCCGTGTACAAACATTTATATGCCAAATAAATGTCTGCCCCGGCCGGGGATCGAACCCGGGACCCACAGCTCGTCAGACAGGGTCACTGACCAACGCGCCACCGAGTCGTCAAAACTCTACTTAGTAAAAAAAAATTTGCTAAGTAAATTAGCAGCTAATGAGATTTTATGAGATAAGTAAAAGTCAATAAACATAATTGAACCGGTACACTGATATGATATGATATGTTATGTATTAGATTAAAAGCAGACACTGATATGTACTTTACTAATATTCACTGCCATTTAAAACTTAAACTAGACCTTTGAACTATACTCTATAGATATTTTTTTTTTTCTATATACATTTTACAATGGACTGGCAGTTTAAATAATATGATAATCGAGATCTTTTAGATTCAGTTATAATTAAAAATAACAAGAAACAAATATTGGGATAAGTAAATAATTTGCTAAACTAGCCTCTTTAAAATTGTAAAGATGCAATTGTTACGAAGACTGGCAACAAATAAAATAAACATCAAAACACATTAAAAAAATCAGTCTGATATTCCCTACATTTAAGTATCAATAAAGTTATGTACACAAATGAATATTTTGCGGTGTAATTCTTATTTGCCTGTTTCGCATGGTAAATATAACCACAATAATATTATGTGCCTCCCAGAATTAGTGATACGTAGAAGTAATACATTCCTTTCGTGCATTCACGATTGGGCTCAGCATTCAGTTGGCTAGATCAAAAATACGAGGTGATTAATTTTTAATTTATCAAAAACTATTAAACCTACAGTGTCACCCATGTTCGTTTCTGTCAGTCCAGTTTAATGGGACCCTCCTCGCCGGATATCCCACGTCGCTAAAAGGCGGAGAACCTTGAAAAGTAGCCCCTTATCTCTATGCAATGCAAATCACGTTGATCCGTCGCTCTGTTGCAGAGTGAAAGGAAGCTAGCTAGTTTTTTAAATATAACCTAAACATTCTTTGAACAATAAATCAAGTGAAGAGCCCATTTTGCGCGTCCTAGCAAATAATGCAGGATGTTCACAATAAGGTAAGGTACTGGACTGATTATATCAAAAATATCAACATCATATTTGTTTTATAATTTCACAGTAGTTCTGCTGGTTAGTTGTGTAAATGAAGACGAGACTGTCGGTAACGGCTTGATGTGATTTTGGTGACAATTTGAACTTTAAAGATGTCGGGCGGTTCACCAACGATACCTGACGAATTGTTATTGCGATTGCGATAATAATCAGCCGACCGACGTCTTTAAAACTCAAACGAAAAATCACATGAAGGCGATCCAGATAGTCTCGTCTTGCGTTACACAACTACCCCCCAGAATACCAAAGGGGCGTTAGTGCTCTAAATGTGTTTGTTAAGTCCGTATGTGGCACACGCGTCCTTATAGTTGCTAACATTGAACCCAGCGAAGTAGTCATCGTGTATGAACCTAACAATACTTTCTATCGGACAGAGATAAGTGCTGTATATCTTCAAATCGTCCGTGGGATCGACGACTTTCATCACGACATTTTGCCGCGACCTACAAAAGCTCAGCTTTTGTGTGACGTCCTCCCCGTTGTAAACTACGCGGAAGTAGAAGTCTTGTGCGACCGCTTTTCTCTTCGTGAACTTGAACTCGTCCCTCAGATCCCGCTTTCTGTACACTTCGAAAATCATTCGCGACGCGTACTGTATGTTGTAGTGTTGATAGCTGTTCAGCCCCAACGCCAATATCAGCGCTTGAAGGGTTTTGTCGTGGCCCGAGTACAGTACGAACTTTGGTTTGTTTTCAGATATCATACGGATCATGTTTTGCACTATGTTGTGTATCAAACCGTAAGCTATCAACAATCCGCGGCGTCTGTTGTGAACGTTTTTAACTTCCTGCCTATAACTCCATTCTAGATAAGCGAACAGGGACAACACATGCTCCTTCTTGATGCAGAACTCTTCAGTCACCTCCGGTGTCGGTTCCTTGTAATCCTCATCGAAGTCCGTGTCGATTCTAGCGTCGTTTGGAAAGTTGAAATCTGCGTCCAGATTTTTCTTCACTATCACGACGTCTTCGTACCCGTCTGCATTGTCCAGGTACCTTTGTTGGTAGTACAACAGTTTCTCCCTTTCCATTTGTGCGTCGAAATCTAAAGGAGCTTTCTGCTTGTCTTTATCGAACTTCCCGATTATGTCCCTGGCTTTCCTGCCAATTTCGTTGTTAAAGTCGAGTTGATTGTTAATGTAGTCAAGCTCCATATTCAGTGTGTCTATATCTATGTCGAGAAGACTTCTCAAGGCTGGGTTGTCACTTCTGAACTTTTGGAATCCTTTATGGTTATGCAGGTCAAATTTGGGTGATTTCTTTGGCGTCTCCGAGCACGGCAATGGGGCACCGTGGCACATGTATGCCAATAGTGCATCTCTCACCACGTCAGCGTCCGTGTACTCTTGAGATTCAAATAGGACTTTGGAGAGCTTGTTGACGAGATCCCGAATCGCCGGGTGAGATTCTAGACGGCCTTTGGCTTGAGAACTGATTTTTCTGGAAAACAGTAAATTAATATAATTGAGTAAACAGCATTTTATACAAAAATACTGTTGATTTGACCTAAGTATTCAGTTTATATTTATATAAATTTTTTTTAAGCCAAATATATTGCTAATTGCTCATCCAAAGTCGACATGCATCTTATATATCTTGCCCCTGGGCGTCCGATTTGACTACCCAAGAATCTAGCACTATGCTAGTCGCAAAATCTGTGTCGTAAGTAATGTTGTTAAATTATATAATATATTTATTTTTAATAAATGCACATAGAAGAAAATTTTAGTTAATTGTTTGATTGAAATTTTATAAAAGTTTGCAGCTGACATGCTCCGAGCAATATGCTCCGCTGTGGTCACACTGTATATTGCTCCGCGTGCAGCGAGACTTTGCGATTAGTATAGTTTTATTTTCACCGGTACACGTGCTGTACGCAACGCCACCTAGGGGACAATTGCTCAACTAACTTGTTGAGCGCGTGCTGCGCGTGGCATGCGCAGTGGCGGAAGCAGAAGGCGACGCTGTGCGCCTCGCGCGCCGCCGCCGCGCCGTGCGTGCTGCCCCACGCGAGCGCCTGCAGCGACTGAAACGTGCGCCGGTATCGCGTGCTGTACGCTATGCCACCTAGAGTTAATTTTTTTTTTTATATTAACGCTTACATATTCACACCCCCGCACTAGGATTCCCTATGTTGCGGGTTGCGGTTCACAGAAAACAACACAATTTAAGAACCGAGCACAAATATTTATCTGCCAAATAAATATCTGCCAAGGCCGGGGATCGAACCCGGGACCCTCGGCTCATCAGTCAGGGTCACTGACCAACGCGCCACCGAGTCGTCCATATTAACATTCTCATATTTATTATTACTTTATTTAATAGTTCACCAACGATTGATACATTAAAATAAAACGTAATAACTAGAACCGAAGTGATAAACAATTAATGCACAATCACTTACAGGTAAACATCGCTTGCCAAATTGAGACATACAAAGTTTTTTTTTACAAACTACCTATTTCATAGACCAGTTAGTAAGCAGTATATTGCAATAACCCAATAATTCCATGATATTTGTTACAATAGGTTAACTCTAGATATTACAGCTATGCTTTTGTTTGAATGCGATTTTTTAAAGAATTAAGAATAAGGATTTGAATCTTCACTTCATAAACAGACTTAGCAACCTTCAGAGGGAACCTTAAGGCAGGTTGGCATCACTTAATTGACGCCTGGTGTATTAACATGTTGATACCACACCCTTACAGCCGCAGGTTCGATACCCGGCCAATGCAGACATTTTGTTTCGCAGATAAATGTTTGACTTTAAGTAGGGTTTGTGATATTTTCTGTGAGTGTCCGCCATTCGGTACACAGTTCTATTCTGACCGTGATTTGTTAAGGGCTTCACATAAATATTTTATAATTGAATGCATAAAGATAATTAAAGTATAGTTATTTAAATTAAGAACCAATGTAATGAAATTCATCTGCGTTATTATCTATTGTAATTTATATATTGTTATGTATTATGTTACTGTGACATGTGTAATGCAATAAATAAATAATAAAGAAAAATGTGTTGAAAAAACGGACCTGTTTCTCTCTTGCCTGTTAACTCCATGTTCTCTAATCCTAATTTATCGCTGTATGCCTCTTTTAGAATGTTACCTGTAACAAAAATGAGATACAAGTCATCAAAAATAATCTAGGGTTTGCAATGTAGTCTGTGTTTTAGTTCTATTGTGTACAAAAATTATTAAATAAATAAATAAGTTTATTTAAAACGCTCACCCACAGTCAGCATTTGCAGCAGACCCCTGGGCGTGAGCTGCCCCAGCGCGCAGCGCGTGGCGGCCGCGCGCGGCAGCGACGGGAAGTTATGGAAGGGTCCCGGGCCCGCCACCCACCAGGCGCGCCCGGGGGCGCTTGCGTTCACTACAAAGTCCTCATAACTGAAATAATAGGGGTTTGGACACATGATGAAACTTGGAACTATACACTCTCCACTCATAGACAATCCTTCTCTCTTCTCGTGAAATTCTCTTTCTTTCCTACTATTTATTTATCCCTTTTTTCTCTTTATATTGTACTATTTTTTCCTCTATGATCTGGTGTTTTTTGTGAATCATATTTGGGATCAGTTATGTATTCCATGCATGAACATTGTGTACTTAAGCTGTTAATTTTTATGTACACTGCTACCCATCTTTCTTCCCTATGAGTTCTCCATGCTTAAGGTTGTCTGAAAGAGATTGCTTTTAGTGATAAGGTAACACCTATTGTATACATTTGCTGTTATATTCTGTCCTGGTGTACAATAAAGTGGTATTAGTGCCAAGGTAAAAAAAAGAATTAGAAATACTTTACCTTTTAAGCAATGCAGAAACAGGCCCAGTGTCACATGGCAACTGGTCTCCTCCCCTCAAGTGGGTGAGAGGGCCTCTGTCCCCATGCCTTGTTAACACCAGCACCCCCTGAAGTAACCATGCATCATTATCGACAGCAGCTGAAATAATGAATACAAGATGGATTCAATTAATTTTATATGTCATCCTAAACCTTCCAAATTACATATGAGTCTTATTTTTTAAACTACTGCCATTAGATAAGTATATTAAATTGTGTGACTGAGGATCCACACATCTGCTATTGAGTCCACAGCTAGACCTTGGCCTCCGGTAGTAGACAAGCTTTTGAAATGCCAATTTTTCCACCACATGAATGGATAAGAAAAAGTACACGTCTCTTGCTTTTGCCCGCTACAAAAAATTAACTGGGAAAACCTGTAAATAAAAATCTGAAAACATTGTCTTTACCTGCAGTTCAAGCCCATTTCAATCTCTCTTACCTTCTGACCCTCTTGTGATGCTTTCCGGAGGGTTGCAAGATCTCAAGTAAATCCTCCTGTATTTGGAATCTGTCTTCGATACATGTTCATTAAGTACCACTTTCACGGCGACCGTTTCTTCTCCCACTGACATATATTTGTAAACAACTGAAATAATTAATAATTAATTAAATTAGAATCGGATAAACACTGCCAAGAGACCTAAGAAAGTGCCTTGATCTAAATTGTAGTGAAGCTCACCTGTTATTAGAAAGAAAATCCACACACTCATGCCCAGGTAACAATAAAACGCCCGGTGTTGAAACGAAAACTTCATCATTCTATGTGTAAGCGTTTAACTGCGAACAAAATTACTCGTCCATTCCAACCATTTAGTATCATATCTGCAACATTTGAATTTACACATGTGATTCACATGTTGGACCTACACAGCATCGTTTTGTTTTTATGGAATATTTAATTAATTTCAAGATATAATCCATAAATAAACAGCATCAGGGAGACCAAAAGTCAATAATAATAACAGAAACAGAACAGCTCCGAGTGACGCGACCAGTGACAGTGGCTGTCATGGATTGTCACAGACAATAAAGAGGTCACCGTTTTAATATTTATCAACTCCGACTCACTGGGCTAGATAAATATGCGCGCGTCCAAAATCAGCACTACTTTAGCAAAATATTTGAGTCTAAATTTTTGTGTGTAGATATGAATGGTCTTATAGTATAAGAGATTTAATTTGGACCATTCAACCCGGACTTAATCGTACTCGTACAACAATCCCATGCTGACTTATCTAGGGCGTTTTACCCTTTTGATTGTCAAAAATGTGCTGTCTGTCATTGTGATGTTTTTCTGATTGATGTTAAACTTGTAGAAACTTGTTTAAACTTGTTAGACTTTTCTTTGAGTTTGAGGAAAACATTATACGTAACATTTTGCTTTCGATCAATAAAGAAGAAAAGCGTTTATTTAATATTTAACATGACTGGTAAAAAAATTGATCGTGCTACTATTATCATTTTGGATATTGGTAAAAATGTGTCTGAAATAGAGGAAAAACATAAGAAGAGTTTTTTTGAAACCGCTAAAGAATGTACAGCAAGAATAATAGAACGGAAAATACTTTCACAAGAGAAAAATTACATAGGAGTTATTTTGCTTGGGGCTAAGAAAACTAAGAATGGTATGGCCGAACAGTGTCCAGGATCCTTCAGACACATTGAGTTGTTTTCGGAACTACAATCGCCTACTTGGCAAATGATTCGGGATTTGCCATTTAAAGTAAGTTCATAAATTTTATGGTTCTTTGTTCATGCCATAATAAATCCTCTGAGGCTAAGAGTTCATAGGCCGGGGATATTCAGTGATTTTGTTGCAGGTGGCCATTTAGTTTTTACTTGCGGTACCTACATGGTAACAATGGGCGACTTGATCTATTTGACTCTGTTAACTTGAGTCACTCTCCCAATAATCTACTTTTTTATAAACTCAAGCTAGCTCAGTTGCCCATAGTAGCTATATTCTGCGCGTCACCTTGGCCTGGCTACTCATAGACAGCTTTTATATTTAGATATAATCGTAACACCATTGTGAGTGCAGGTTTTATACAATAGGTATTAAGTAATGTTTATGCTATCTTATCTAAGAGTTGCTACTTGACAAAATGGAATACTTTGTAAATACACCTAATTAACAAAAATACTTTTTTTTACTTTTTGCAGGCATCAATCTCTGAAGGGGATTGGTTTGATTCCCTCATAGTTGCGGCAGACCATCTGAAGAATGGTGTTAGCGGTGTAAAGTTCTTAAACAAGAAAATTATATTGATGACAAATTTCAAGTCGCCATCTGATTTTAATAGCAAAACAAGTGAAATGGTAAGCCAATATAAATATTTGTGAAATCCTCGGAGGAGTGTCATCATTTTATTTTTAATTTACCAGCCTGATGATATGTTACATCATTGCAACCTATCTGTAATTTATTAACATGATAATATTATCCATTAACAGGTAATAAATGGATTTAAAGAAGAGAACTTTGAAGTGGACATATTCGGGCCAGATATTTATGACACATGTTACAAAGATCGAGATCTAGAGCTAGCTAGAGAACTGGTCCTTACTACGGGAGGGGTATCAGTCACTTTTGATTACTGTATGAAATTCTTACTCTTCCATCAAAAGAAAGCAGTCAACTGCGTACCATGGAATGTTGATCTAAGTTTTACCCCCAATGTCAAGATACCTGTTTCATGCTTTGTCAAATTGAAAGATGAACCAGTTGTCAATAAGTGGATATGTAGCATCAAAAATCCTGTTACTAATACTTCAAGTTCAACTGAAGCAATCGTAAAGAGCAAAGTGCATGTGAATGTTGAAAATCAAAATATTGTAGAATCCACTGAGCTGATAAAAGGGTACTATTATGGTCAGCAAATCATACCCTTTTCTGATTATGATAAGAGCATGCTGTATGATTCTGGTGAGAAATCATTGAAGGTGTATGGTTTCACTAATAACAGCAACATTACTTGGCACCATCTTAATGGAGATAATTTGCTGTATGTTTTTGGGCGAAAAGGAGATAAGAAAGCCCAACAAGCAATAAGATGCCTCGTTAAATGTCTGCAAGAGCTAAATCTTGTAGGTGTAGTGAGAAGAATTTTCAACAAGGGCAATGCACCAAAAATGTTTGCCTTAATGCCTGTTGTTGATTCTAATAACTATTATTGCTTGTCAATGGTAGGTATGTGTTTTAAAGAAGAAATAAAGAATATGGCATTCCCATCTACAAACTTGAAGAAATACCAATGCACTAAAGAACAAGTTGATGCTTTCAAACATCTTATTAAAGCTATGGATTTAACAAAAGCCTATGATGAGTCAGAATTTGATGATACAGAAGCATTTCCGATTGCTGAAACAGTCAGTCCTACTGTCCAATATGTTTTGGACTGCATTGCATTTCGAGCCATGAACCCTGGAAAACCCTTACCAGACCCAAGAGATGATATATTGAAGCTGTTTAATGTACCACCTCTAGTAGAGAAAAGATCAAGAGATTCAGTTGAGAAGCTTAAAAATTTGCTCACCTTAAAAAAAGTTGAGGTGAAAACAAGAACCAAAAAGGTTCTACTATCTTCAGATGATCTACAGGTGCAATCATCAATTTGTACCTCACATGTTAATAATGATGTAGAAATGAATGAATTGCCAAAAGTTGACATCAATAGTATAAAGAAAACAAAAGAAATCCGTAACATAGGCACTGTTGATCCAATTCGTGATTATGGAACCCTCAAGAGCAAAGGGAAAACACTTGATGATCTTTGTCCCCTGATGACTGAAGTTTTAGAAAGTTTGATGTACAGCAATATAGATGGCACTTATTCAAAAGCATTAGAATGCTTAGTATTTTTCAGGAAGGAATGTGTTAATGCAGAGCCTTCATATTATAATAATTGGCTGAAAATATTTAAATTGGAAGTGCTGGATCAAAAAAAGAACAATTTATTAGAGTTGATTGATTCAAACAAGTTAGATTTTATTGTGAAGAGTGAGAATAGTTTGAGTGACTTTGAAAGTGTAGAACAGGGTGACAGTCAGTTGTACGAGAATGATACTGCACCTGCCTTGACTGATATGACTATAAGTTCAGAAGTCAAAAACTTCTTTGATGACATGTAAATTGTGTTGAATTGGAATGGGAAGAAATATTCTTAGCTCAATGGGATTTGTACAGCAAACAATCATTAGCAGCATGGTGGGAGCCATAGTCCAAACTTCTGTAATTAGGATTATTTGGTTGAATATGAAACCTGATTTTCCACAAATATTACAATTTGCACTTCTGTTAATCATTTATTTATTTTAATTAATGTTTAATTTAATTTGTTATTGATTTACTTCATCTGGTTTGAACATAATTAAACGTTGCTTGGCAGTATTCATTTTTTTTGTATCAATGATAACTTGCTTTGATAAATTGATTACTTTTGATGAACATTCTAAAAGTTGGTGATTTTGTAGTTAAGCCCTTGATAATAAGTAAGGCTAAAGTGTTACATTAAAATAAACATAGATATTAACAATATTGTTTTATTTCAAACTTAATCATCAGTTTTCCATAACTTAATTAAAATAAGATTTTGTTAATAAAACAGACAATAGACCTGAAATTTTAATAGTTTTTCAATAATATCTAATCTCAAATTTGCACACAATAAATTCATTTTATCTTACAATTAATTGGAATATTTATTTATAAAGCTGATCATTGTACGCTGCTCGTACACATCTTATTTTGAGAATGTAAAAGCTCTAAGAATTCCTGCAGGGAAATATCTTCCTGACAATCGGTGTCTAAATCGTGCTCAAGTTGTGCCTCCAAGGAGTTAGCCTCAGGGCTAAGAACAATGTTTTCATCCAGTACGACGTGGTTGAGTCTAGATTTGAGGCTTTGCAGAATCTCCTCCAGTTCTAAGCACTTGTTTCGTATGGAGGTACCCAAATCGGACGCAGGGTCAATATCATCAACAGTTGCGTTTTCAGAGAATGAATTTGCCGGAGTTCTCGTCTGAGGCGGCTGGATCATACTGAACAAGCTTTCTGGTACGCCGTTGCCGTTCCTCAGAGCATCAGGTGATCGCGATTCTGTGAATTCTGCAAGTATTTCATCAATTATGTCTTCGGCGTTTTGACGCGGATCAACAATTTCGTCGGGAGTTTCCGCGCCACCATCACTATTGATCATCTTATTATTTGAGTCCAGTTTCATGATTTATTATATTTATTGCCACAAATTTCGAATAATGCGACAACAAAATAAATAATAGTAAGAACAATCCCGTCCTATCAAGGAGATAATAAAATTGATTTGATTTTGATTGATGAGTTAAGGTTGCCATATAATTAAAATATATTTGTCATTATTTGGATTCCGCCTTTTTGGCCTGATATTTTTTTTATTTTCTCACGTTGATTTTTAATTTTATGAGTTTTAATTTCTTACACTTTTGGGATTCAGGTTCCTAGCGGGTTATTATAATAATTGCATGCCCATATTCTACTTTCATGTGTACTGTAAATTATCCTCTAAATGTTTCATGTTAATTTGAAGCGGACAAGAGAGGTAAATAAAAATAAAAATAAATTCATTTTTTTAAATGACATGTTAATGAAATACTGTTAGTATCAATCTAATTATTACAAAATCTTCGCTGTGGGAAGTACAAATCTAAGTATGCCTCCTTTCGCAGTTTCTTCTCTATTTCCTCACTCTTCATGATCTTCAAGGCAGCCTTACAACTGTTGTGTGCGTGTGCAAAAAAGCAATCTCTCACCGACTGTAAGATAATAACAGAAAATTAAAAAATTGATAACAGCATATTTTAATTAAATAACGTGCCACGATTAAACTGATTACTACTTTGATGATAAATTAAAATCAGACATTACTAGTTTAGTTTGGTTACCTCGAATGGTGCATTTTTATGCAATTTATAAAATCAACCTTAAATGATGAATAAATCTATAAATAAACGCTTCACTCTAAGGGTTCATACTTAGGATTTCCTGTGTTGCGGGTGGTCAAACACATACGAGTAAAGCAACACAACTTACAAGCCAAAGACTGGCGATCGAACACGGAATCCACAGCTCGTTAGTCAGGGTCACTAACCCATGCACCATAGAGTCATCATGGTATAAGGAGTCGTCAAACTAGGCTTACGATACGACATTAGATCTCTCTGACCCCAAGTCTCGACTGTACCTACTCAAAGTTCTCTTCGTGATAGATAGAATAATCTTTATTGTACACACGAAATAATTACAGCAACAGCAGCATTTTACACAGAAGGCACAGTACAAAAGGCGGTCTTATTGCTATAGAGCAATCTCTTCCAGACAAGCTTTGGGTGAAGGACATAATAGAAGAGAAGGTAAGGCAGGGTGTACAAATATGAAGGACTAATAAGTATTGTAAGAAAAATTACATACATACATACTACTAACACACATAATTACAAATACAATAACAGATAACATAACTTTACGAAAATAGTAAGGTTGAGGTCGTGTCAGTCATGTCAAGGTGGTGGCGTTTGACTTGAGTCTTGAAGGATTCAACAGACTCAGTACCCCGGATATGTAAGGGGAGAGAACTCCAAAATATGAGAGGAGCGAAGGGACCGATCATGGGAAAGATGCACATACAAAAATCGTTCCTTTGAATAGTTCGGACAGGTTGGTTTGAATAGCACGCAGTTTAAAGCAGAGAGAATGTGAGAATTCCGGCGAAGGCGGATCGGGAGCCACTTGAGTGCAGATCGAAATGCGGAAACATGATCATATTGCTTGAGTTTTCGTGAATTATGATTTTAAACTGGCGCCCGCTTGAGGTACCGCTATATACCTTAAACTCTGCAAGCTTAGCTCCCTGGAACTTCGACAAGCAGTGCTTGAACAGCCGAACGTAGTGTTTCCTGCAGAGAAATATGCGGTTCTCGTACTGCCAGTAGTCGCCCTGAGCTGAGCACGAACAACCGCAGACCGCGCACGCGTCTAAGTTGTATGGTACGCACTTTATCTGTGGAATTGTATGAGTTAAATTACGATATGGAGGATAGATCACGATAGAAGGTCAGATAGAAGCGCTCGTGGTCGCGCGGCGAGTGTCAATCGAAATTGATTGAGCCGGCCGGCAAATGGACGGGTGACCGCTATGGCAAAATTTCTTGAGCGCTTCCGTGCTTCTGGTAACAGTCGTTAAGACTTGTCGGAGGCCTTCGGGCGGCCTGAAAAATATCCGACACTGAAAACAACTGATTCGGTCGGAGAGGTGTGGATGCCGGTTACACTTATACAAGAGCCGATCATCTCAGTCCTCAGGGATAGCAACGCGATCACATATATTTATTAATAAGACTAGCGTGCACTAGCTGCTACTCCCAGTCCTATTACTAACCAATACTTAAATCATAAGTATTTTAATGGTAAAAAATATTACATGTCAACATTATAATATTTATGTATAGTAAAGAACAAAAAGTAGCATAACAATCAAATCTGAATTCAATTAAAATTTTAATATTACCATTTAGGTATTTATTTGTAATTCACGAAATTCTCGAAATTATAGAACGTCTGGTCGACAAGCCATTTCTTCAATTTAAATTTGAAGGAATTTAGGCTGCAGGAATTTGTTACCTCAACAGGTAATCTGTTGTAAACCAACTAATATTCCTATAAACACCTAATGCTAACGACTAACTTACTAACTCGCGCAGTCCTATTCGAGGTCACTGATGTCCATGGGCGGCAGTGGTTGGTGGAACTGCATACTCGTTTGCTATTCCCTTTACATATTAAAACAAAACTTTACGCAGACGCGTAATTAGGGCTGTGGCGCTGTTTCAGAAACTATTGAACCACACTAAAACAAACTTCGATAACTTAATTTCGTCGGAGACTAGCCCGTTTGACTAGGATCGCATGACTCTTGCAAACTATTTTGACGATAGCATAATAAGACATCGCAGTTCGCAGGTAAACCTTGCGTGCAAGCGGAACGACTTCGGAGTTGATAGATGTTACATCATTAGTGCAATAAACTTATCAAGTATGTATTTCGAACGACCAAACTGTTCAAATGTAAATGTAATAATACATACCTCAACGGGACATCGCAAAACTTTCTTTCCCGAAAAACAGTAAGCAAATTTCATTTGTCTCTTCTTGTATTCAGGGCAGTAGTCGCATGGGCTGTAACAAATATTAAAATGGGGGTCATACAAGTATTCTCTAACGCGTATCGAGTTTCGCCGCACCTTGTCGACGTCCATTCCGCGACACACTCACGACACGACTCATCGTAAGTTCGTCGTTTCTGCCATAGACCACATACGTTACGTTATTAGCTGCTATAGGTACTTTGTAAGCAAAAAGAACATAGCAATACATAAAGGCGATGTTACATTGCGATCATAAAAGCTGTGATAGCCGAGCGGTTCCGGAATTCGAATCCCAGGCGCGCATAATTTTCCGAAGTTACGAGTATTTTAAGCAGCAGATACTTTAACTTTAATGGTGGAAGAAACTATTGTTAGGAAACCAGCAAGCCTGAGACTTCTGTTCTCAAAGGCACGTGAGGTCTGCCACTCCGCACTTGGCCAGCATGGTGGAGCGCCTTAACCCTGCTCAACCTAGGAGGAGACCCATGGTTATTATAAAGAATTAGTGAACGTATGGCTCCTGAGATGCGACCCGTGCTCTATAGTATGCGGGTGATGATGGGTAGATGCTGGCTGTGCACGTTACAGGCAGAGGAAAAATAAGATCTTACGCCGGGAAATCGCTAGCTTTGAACAATCCTTTTCTCTTCGACGTGGAGTTGAACGGAGCGCAGTATTGTGGAAGGGGCTTCGGGTGCGGCAAGTCACGCGGTGGCGGCTGATACTCATGCTTGGCCTTCCAGCGAGGAGCTTTCGGGCCGAAGCAACATTTGCTGTAAATCTAAACGCTCAGCAATTTAGGATTTTTCGTTGCTTCTGACATATCTAATCTTTAAATCGTGTAATTACAGAGATTGCTTAAGTTCATAAACAAGCTGCAGTTATTAGGGATTTTCGTTATTATTAGGGATAGGGGTGATTTTAGTTTTTATTCTCTGTCTGTAGTTAATCCCTCGACACAGCGTTTCTTCTTATTATAGACAGTCCTATTAAAAATTGTAATAAATAGGCTAAAGCTTAAGAAAGCTTCTTCTCTTTCTTTCCTTTTTTTTATCAATGGGATTGCAAAACCATTAGAACAATGCCACGATTTGATGTTGGTCTGAAGCGCAGGCCACACCAAAAACGAATCTAACTAACTAATCTTAGTTTATCTCACGTAGCAAGGGCATCTGATACACTTGGCTTAGTTCGGTATATTTCTACGCTATAAGCTATAAGCTACCCTATGCGTGAGGTCGTAGAAAGCATCGCGTCCGTCGTCGTAAGTGCCAGGCCCCCGGTGGGGCACGACTTCTGGGGCGTTGCGTCGCATGAACGGACTCAACGTGGGGCCCTCTATCGGCAGCACTTCGCGGTCCAGCCCCGTGCCGAAACATATGCGCGGCGGCTTCTTCTTTGTCACCACATACTCGAAATCTAGTAGGAGAAAATATAAGATGTGATAGAAAGTTTGTTTGTATGCTCTTAACTGCATTTGTAGCCCTTCTAATTTATTTAGAATCCTTTCAATACCGCCTTTGATATTATCTGCTTAGACCAAAGGTGGGTTTGATCGCTGACCACCAACGGCAAAATTTCTTGAGCTTCTTCGGTGTTAAAGAGGGCACGTGAAGCACTAGGTTCCAGTTAGTACCGTTACATATAGCAGTCGCTAGGCCTTGTCAGGAACCTTTGGACGGTCCATTTCGCGAATTGCGCTGGAGCTGGTGAAAGAAGATACTTCGAAGATGGGGAAGAAAGTTCTCGACTGGAGACCACGACTCGGAAAAAGGCACACAGGCCGCCCTTCGACAAGGTGGGCTGACGACCTGAAGAAAACAGCGGGAAACCGGTGGATTGAGAGGACACAGGACCGTTCGGAGTGGCTTCGAGTACGGGAGTTATCTCCAGCATTGGACCTCTAAAGCCTGATGATGGAAGATGGGATGGATGGATAATGGGGAAATACGCTCCAGGCTTCCCGATGAAAGGAAAAACATCATTCACACAATCCATAAATCTTTTAAGTCGTCTTCTTCCTTTCCATTCGTGCACTATTTTAAAACGCATTCTCACTGACTCACTCTATGTAACTTATTTATTATGAACTACGTCATTATCATGATGTTCTATCTTATTTTGTCAGTTTACCGCCATAAAAAGCTTCGTGCATATTATTTGGCCGCAGGAACCGACGTCGATAGGGCCGATGCATGGTGGATATTGTAGATAGTATTATTTATTTTCAATATGAAATAGCTTTAATTAGCTTTTACTGTAGATAGCATTATTTATTTCCAATATGAAATAGCTTTAATAAGCTTTATGAGTTTCGTTTGCAGAGTATGCTAGCCGACTGGCACTGTGATCGTGGATTTCGTGCAGGCACGATAAAAAAATATGACATATTTGACTATTACGATTTAATGGGGAGCACGCTCGAACGATTTGTAGGGTATCCATGAACGCAACCCTTATTTTATTCCGACAGCTTTTTAATACTAACCACCGATATATATTTGCTCTATCTTTGTTGGTATTAGTAGTAGTAGTATGAGTTCTCTACATAGTTTGTAAGGTGTAGATTATCTTAGTTAAATTTCATACCAGCCGGCTAATCGGAGGCGCGAGTTGGAGTCCATGGCATGTCATTGTGACTATTTCTTACAGTAATAATGAAACATGCGTTTCTGAGTAATTTCCTTACTAGGTGTATTTATGCCTTATTTAACTTTAGGTTGCAGCCCAAACCTTCTTATCCTGAGGCCCGTAATCAAAGGCCGATGATAGGTTGTTAATGCAGATACATACGTACACAACTTATTTAAAAGTTAGTAAGAGTAGGTACGTCTTCTATCCATGTGCCTACTAAACTCACAGTCACTGTAAGGTCGTGTATACGAGGGGTAATTTTATTTTTGTACGACATGGAATTTGATGCCTTCAAGGTCACAACAATCACAGTTATAACCAAAGAGACCTTACCCAATGTTATATCCCACGCCATTAAGACCTTGTAAAATTGATCAAAATCTCTTCAGTTTATTATATATAGATATATAGATTTGTATCCAAATGACCTATTAAGAAGATCTGCAAAAAAGATATGCAAATGCGAGAAACAAACAATTAAGAAATAGGTAAATACTTGCGACTTCTATTTAATAATTAAAGGTTTAATTAAAATTGAACATTACAAACCTTAAAAATAACAATAACATTTTATCAAATAGCGGGAATCTTCAAATTTAGTAAACAATATTAATCTATGATCAAATTTGTCAATCAAACAGAAATTTTAAATTTGAAAAATGTTTTTTGAAGTCACAGACACAAGCAAGAGATCGTAGATAATATACTAAAAAAAGAAACAAGAGATTCTGGGTATGTGACTTCCGATTTGCTTTAATTTAACGGCCGACAACGGTAAGTAAAAGCATAAGCGCTGCCGCGCTTTGTCCGTTAATTTATTTCAAACTTTTTAGTTTCATGCCTGCCGTCGAACGACATGAACTCTAAAGATGGGGGCGTGTGGGCAGGTGTCGGCCCAGTAATAACGATAACGTTGTTCTGAGCTAAGGTGGTAACAGTGTAAAACTAAAGAGCTCAGCTAAAGAAATGAGTGAATCTGTCATTGTGTCTTCCATCGTTAATTTTTATTTGACATCTGTCTCTCACAATCTGTCATTGTCAGGTCATGTCATTAATCTATCATTCACTCATACACACGCATTTTTATGTAAGTTTGTCGAACGAAATATAAATATCGGTCTACTGAGACTAGGTTATCGATACGAAACACGAGTGATTTGTTTATATACAAAGGTATTGGGTATTTCAACAAAAGAAAGTTTGGGACTCGATCAAGTTCCTTAAGAATTATTATTGTGAACACGGTGAGGCCTCTTTTTCATTTCGTAAATCACACAGGTGTCATATTTCTCTTGAACCACTTTTCTTTCATTATTATGTCATAGCCGCTAATAGATTGTTTAAAGTTAAATCATGGTGCATAATTATGGCTGACAAACTAGTGATTCAGTCATATATACAACACTATAATAGCTTATCCAAACTTACAATTTTGATACTTTCCTACGGAATATATATTGTATGGTAATTGTGAAATCAATCTTGGATCACTCTGATTTAAAAGGATAGGTTCAAAATGTTAACGGCACGTTAAACCGTCCGTCCTAATTGTTATCGTCTGATTATAGTTGTTAAGCCTTGTCGGAAGGCCTTCGGGCGGCCTGATAAACTTCCGATACTCGGGTTGGCTACTAACCCCTCCACCAATCCGCATTAGAGCATGCTCCAGGCCTTCTCAGTTGTGAGGAGGGACTCGTGCCCTGCAGCGGTCCAATATGGGTTCCAGTGACCCACTTTAACCTCTGCACTATGATTCCGAACATTTTCTAATAGTGATTTAAACATTTCAGACCATGCCTGTAAACATCAAGATTGTCCTGCCCGTAGTCCTGGGCTTGTCTTTGGTGTCAGTCACAGCATTTGTAGCGTATTATATTTTGAAAAGAGATGAGGAAAAGTCTGAGGAAGAAACAGTTAAAACCACAAAGGTTAATGTCATTGAGATCTCTGTTGAGAAAAAAAGTGTACCAGCACTAATCGGTAAGTGTAAAAATGAAATAAATTAAACACATCAAAGATCCAAGTTCTGTTCCACTATTTATCGTTGTAATCAACTGATGATAGAAACATTGTTCTAACTTATGAAATGGAAAAAGGAAATGAAAGTACGAAATATAAAATATTTTATCACAAAATGATAAAAACATTGCAGATCATTATGACAAAGACCTTTTCATATGCATAGGATTATATACTGATTTCAAAAGCAGTAACTAATTTTAAGGTAATGTAATTTGATGTTCATTTAGATATTACTTATTTTACTGCTGTTTCATGACATTTGTCGAATGTGCCGCTTGTACCTTATGGTGAAATAAATAATGTCATTTCATTTGGTGGCTGAACAAAATATTTATGTAGTTTTTAATGTATAGTAATGTCTAAATAGAAAGTAGATGGTAGCTTTTTCAAGGCTAGCAATAGCAATATTATAATAAAAAATGGTGTGCTTAACACCTACAAGCCTGCAGCAAATCATATGGTAACAAGGACAATCAAAAGTGCTGTACTATACATGTGTGACTAGGCTTTGCCCACGGTTCTACTCTC
>DWLO01000405.1:0-20969 GCA_018245335.1 Dalla quadristriga | reverse complement strand
AATTAGTTCACGATTTTGGGTAACAATAAAAGGCTTTATTATAACTATAAAGCGTAAAATAATAATAACAATAAGAGGACCTCCTGTTTGCGTGAAGACTCGCGAACATTTCCTGGCCATATCGACCTAATAAGACATAGGCTCGAATTGAGTTATGCATACTCACAGGCTTCTGTTAACGTCATCTATGATTTCAAATTTATATAATTAGTAAGATATATAGGACATACACAGAGAGACAAACGTTACAAACTTAACACACCGCTTTTTTAAAACAAGGAAAAAAAACATAATTAAAATTAATAAATTGAAACTGAACTGAACTGTTATATTTAATTTAATAAAGCAGTATATTTGCCATTTGCATTTCGTAGTAAACTCGTTAAACGATGTTTCATACGTAAAGAGTTTGTTTGTCAAACTGGAACATCCAATCATCGTGCAAAAATAAATAGCAGATGTGTTCAAACATGCCGTAACAAAGCCATTATTATTGAATCTTTGATGTGTTTGCGTGGCTAATTCCCAGGTCAAATAGTTAGAGTTGGTCCGAGGTTGGTCCAATACTCAAGTTGAATCTTGAGCTGGGTTCGTTCTGTACAAATATTAATTGAAAAAATAAGACTCACATTCAATTCAACGAGTCACTGAGATGATTATCTAAGCAATTTGAAATTCAATAAAGATTATAGAAAACAGCAACAGCAAATGTTTTTTTTAAATCCTATTTATGTGATACGTAACCTAGAACAATAAAAAATATCTCAAATTCGGTCAAGTACAATGAAATCGAATTCTCCGAACATATTTTTGAGCACGCGCCCATCTCTACGCTGATTAATTTTGCAAAAGCAATCGTGCCGGCCTAGTTCGTCAGGTCTACCCTCTGTTTCTATCCTGAATGAATCATACATTTCCCTTATACTGGTTTTAGTCGACAAATCTCCACATAATTGACTGAAAATGTTGTGCTTATGAAGTAAATTTGATTTCTTTTGACACATAAAGGATGTAGGTGGGATGTAGAAAGTATATACTTATCTGCAAAATTGAAAATGTTGTTTATGATCAAAATGAAGCTGCTCTTGAAAAAACATTCATAATTTTAATAATTCAATGATTTAGACAATTTTATTAACAACATATTTATTTCAATAGAAAAAAAAATATGAATAATATAATATACTAACTACAAAAGAATTATTTACGCCGGTTAACCCCTAAATTATATAGCTATGTAGGTACCCACAATTTTAAACAGAAATTGCACAAATTGTACTTACCTGACTTGTATTTCGAATGTTCTAACAGAACAGAGCAGGACGGACACAGCAGAGCTTTTTTGAAGTTGGTTACAGTGTAATTTTGAACCGAGATGTGAAATACGAGTAGGTACGTAGATACTACCTACTTGCGATTTAAATATTTCATAAGCTCCCTGAATGCGCGCACCCTTGTTCCAACATTACATGAAATATTACGAAATTTCGCAACGTTGTTTCACCCCTGTGTGGTTAATTTGAAACAACAAACTTCGCTTAGGTGCTTAACAAAAACTGCTTCACTGTATAGCATGCACCACGTGCTGTTACCTATTATTATAAAAGAAGCAATTTCTCACCGGGGTAAAAGCTTAGGGAGATGAAGTTATTATATAGTCGTAAAAATATCAACCAGTGTAGCAGAAATGCGAGTCCCATATTACTATCAATTTCATCATCTACCAAGATACCTACTCTCCGTAGGTACATGAGAAAATGTATATTAGTTCAACATCAAAAGGAACCCGCTAGAAGACAGATTTAATACATTATTGTAAAAATGGAATATTGATATTGCGTGACTGGGTATAATTTTGCAACTCTCGTGAGCTCTGAAACATAACTAGGTAGGGTATATTAGATTTGAATGTATGCACAGCTTACTAAATTATTGCCATTTTCGGTTTCCTAGGCAAGAAATTATTAGTATAAATCAAGGGACGGAGCTCTTATCTTTTATTATTATTACCAGTCGAAATCAAACCATGTCCATATCTGAGTCTGAAGAAATAGAGGTTTTACATATCGGTCTGAAGAATGTGGTTGCCAAAACACAACTTGGTTATCAAGTCTATTATCGCAAGTCTGTTTTGGGTAAAATGCTCGAAACTTCATTCTGACTGCTAATAGGTACACACTATGTAATTGGAAAATTATTATACACAAGTTGGAATCAACTTTAAATATTTGCTCGAAAGGAAAGAGGCCATAATATGTACGTAAAGTCGCGAAATTTTAATTCGAATCGGTCAAATATTTACTTAAAAGCAAGCAACTGTGCGAAATAATCTATAAACCGTAAGTGGCGCAAAATATTGCCAGTTACACCACAGAAGGGTTGAGACGTCTTAATGAAGTATAAAAACTCTTCGTTAGCTCGTTATCTGCGGCTTGAATGTGGGACCACCGAGAGCGCTTCCTGTCAGCGAGCTTTTGATGCGCCGATGCCAGCGACGATGCAAGCGCCGCGCGCGCCGCGGTGCATTCAGTATGAGCCAAAGACAAGCCCTATTGTTGATCGAGTTCATTCATTCCAGCGGATCCTGACATCTAAAGACTAAATGAATTTAAATTGTTGCGACTCGCCTTTAATCACCTACTTGGCTTCCGTTTTCTTCTACGTTATTTGTCCTTTATTTGATTTTGGTTTATATCATCTGTATCGTCAATAAGATCAATGAGAAATACAAAAATTGCTTTCGCTTAATAACCCCGCGCTAGGATTTCGTGTAACGCGGTTAGCATAGGCATACACACGACTTGCACGACACATCACAAACAACAACCAAGAAAAACAAGCCCTTATTTGTCAGATCTCTGCTCAGTCCTGAAATCAAACATATACTTTCTCTCGGCAGAATACTATTTTCTCATCTTTAAAACTTATTTATAGGAGGATCTTATTATCCTACTTGCTATGCCCCGCTACGCTTTATGTGGCTCAGTCTGACTAAATGGTAAAGGAAGAAAAGAGAAAGCACTGGTTTCTAATAGGTTTTATTTCCCAAAGCTAGAGATGAAAAAGCAAAAACCCGCACGAATTCGAAAGCAACGTTGTGTCAATGTGTAAAAAAATCGGTGAAGAACTTTCGGTTATTTGAGATTATGAACAAACACACATTTACGGTTTTATTAATACAGAAAGAAGATTATATAGATTAGATTACAGGACGGGTCATTCATTAAGAATGTATGAAATAAGCATAAGTAAGCGACAATGATGCGGTCGACGACAACGGAAGCCATACTAAGACCGGCGGGCATTCGCTCGAAACCGGAACACGGCTTTTACGGCTTCCTTCAATTCACCCACATTTTAATAGAGCACCATCACATGTGTAACTTTACGTATGAATACAGAAAACTTCACGCACTAGCTGAACGTGGCTGATATACGAACCAAATCCTATTGCCCATGTACCTACGTCACCTCAATGCTTTTCTGCATAGCAATGAGCATTACGGGGAATACTTACAAGATTACATCGGTATACAGCACTGTTCGCTTATTTGCCTGCGCGCTTAGTATGCATTTGCACTTAGATAAGGACATTTCTACGACTAGCGTTAAATTCAATTCATGGATATTAGGAACGGGACGATCGGCTGGCGGCCTGCCAGAACCCAAAGCGCTGTTTAAAGATAATTGTTTACAAGCACAACCGTAAAAATCCGATGGGTAGACGGGAGAAGAAAGGGTGTCATTTTAATATTCTGGTAGGAATATTGATTGCGCCCGCATATTCGTTTATTCAACACAATGGAGCAAGCTTTACGAAAGTCATCGGCGCGTTGTGCTCGGCCCGACATCCACAATGGCGTGTTACACAACATCCATAATATTATTATGCCTCGAACGCGGCGAAAAATGGGAGATTATGACGTGAAGCTCAAAGCCATTTGCTGTGACAAATAAGTTGCCGGATTACACCCAAATTACTCCCCTTATGAACATTATGTTCGGTTAACTGCACCGGGTTGTTTACGCATTTGTTTAATGGCGCGCACTGATAGTTACCCAGAACTTAATCTCTGTATTTACATGATTTATGGCTCAGCATTGTGTTTAGAACGCAACCAAAAATCTACTCAATATACAGTGTTGCGATAATTTCGATTAATGTTCCGTTTAATTTTGCGAAACCGTACTGTGCAGATAAATAATTCGGTCTACATATATATCAATACCATTATTCTATTTGCATATTGTTTTTTTTTACATTTCATTACCTGTTGAGCTGTACAACTACACCATATTTATGCTACGTCTACATTACGGCTGCCTTCAATTTTATTTCAAAAGAGCTACCGAAAGAACTTCATAACTTTTTGTAAATAAAATCTAGCGAGATTTATACAAATTTCACTGGTGCATAAAAGGCGCACGCACGTAAGTAAGCCTCCTTATTTCTGTTGCCGTACCCTTTTTAAAAACAGCGACTTTGTTCTAATTTCAAAAGAATATTCGGTTCTCCATACAAATTATACATCGTTTGAAATTCGTTTTCAAATGTCGTATCTTTATAAAATATAAACAAGCTAAACATACAATTTTTTCATGTATATTTTCAATTGATTATAATAGTATATACCTACCTACAATGCGAAAGAATTCTTATGCATACTCGTCAGTAATCGTGTAAGTCTGCTTAAACTATAAAGTTTAAGCAATGCAACCTTATCCGAATATTTCACAGTGATGGCAAACGATTTTCCGTGACACCTCACTTTGAAACAATAGCTTTGAGATCTACCCAAATGTGAACGAGTGCTTTGTCATGGGGAAGCCGCACACCTTCGCTAAACTTTCCCAGTATTCATTAATATTGATCGCGATCGCGACCTTTCTGCTTCGTCCCGAAATGTCCGAATAATGCGACTAGTTTAAGGTCAAAGTTTGCGACAGGTCAATCTCATCAATTTAGCAGTGGTAAAAAGTTGTGTTAGTAAGAATATTAATGTGTTAGTAGAACAACTTCTTGGATGGACACTGACCTTATCGATGACTCGGTCATGTAAATAGGACGGGTTCTAGGTAATGGGCGACCTATTGGTCGAAGACCCGTTGGGCGCCCCAAGTACCGATAGAAAGATAACGCCATGAAAGACCTTTGATTTTAATTCATTTCTACAGTCAACATTATGTTTACCGTTCTAGACCAAACACAAAAGAGAAGTCTTGTAATGACTCAGCGGCGCTCAGGACAGAGAAATAGCGTCTTCTTGTGTCGGAGGCCAAAATACGCTTTGGATCGATGGACCCATAAGAGTTAGTTAATTATTTTAGTTCGCTTGATCCAACACACGGTCATTGAAAATACGGTAGCGGTTACCAATATATTCACCGTTTTTCCATGAAATGTTTCTGGGTACGTGTTTCTAGGTAATGAAGAATGTCAGGCATAATTTACTCCTATAACAATAATCACGCAGGTATTACGCAAATTTGTAAAACTAATTTTTAATGGTTAAAATCTTTTGCTATCATATTAGAATTAATTTTACAACTTTATGGGATACCAAAATGAATTTTAAAATACTCTCATAATCTTTCGACTTTCAACTAAGCAGGCAAGCGGGTCACAACCAAAAGCTTTCCAGTTTCCAGTATTCTTTTAAATGCCCGACGTTGCTTGGAAAAAGAGAGAATCAATGTGGCCTCTCTTATTGTTCGTAGAAGAATATAATCTTCTTACCGTATTATACAATGACTCTAGGGGGCGAGTTTCATAACCGGCGGTGCGTTGAAACCTCTCTTAATTCTTTATAGGTGCAGAATTATACATACCTAGATTAACATAGTAGGTAACAAAATAATTTAGCTGACAGTGTTAACAGAAGTGATCGTAGCAAGGTTTATCGGTTTAATAGCTGTGGGCTGTTGGATCCACTTATCGCTCGTCACTCTGCGCACCGGACTTTATTTAATTAAAATTTAATTAACGGCTTTGGTCTGCGGTTACAATATTCGGTGTATCGTTTTTTAGTATAACGGTACAGTAAAAGGGAGAAAGCCAACTACTGAGTTAAGTAGTCCTCCTTAATCAGTTAACTTGCAAGCCAATAAAAAGCATGAGATGTGACATAGTTTAAAAAATATCCCAATATTTGATAAGAAGCGTGCGGTGTTTTGAATAGAAGTTTCCTACTTTATTTAAGTAAATATAAAGTCATAGGAAAAATTATGTGACATTAAAAATCATAACTCAATATATTTTTTTACTTACTCCTACCAATAGACTTGCAAATCACACACATACATGTTCCAGCAAACAGACTTAAGCGTGAGTTCGTTTGGTTAGTTGCCGGCGATTAATTTGAATTGCAAAGTTTGCGAACAGGCTAATCGCTCGCTCGCACTCCACGACAAGAAGCGCAGGTTTGCATTCGAGTTAACTTTAAGTTTAAGCAGTGGCGCCTTGCGAACCTTCATGGCGTCACGTTTAAATGGCAGTGCCACGAATGTATCTACTGGCTCAAGGCATATAATTCACTTTTGTGCAGTTGATACGAATATCCTGCTTGTGGAAATGTTTTTCGCGTTACAGCTCGTACACACGTAACTGCAAATGGTCGACGCCTGTAGTGCACGCAGTTCGACATCACACGACTACACTCCGACTGCGGCCGTCGGCGTCACCTCGTCTTCATTGGATTTGCTAGCGTCGAGGATTTTTTACTTCAGTACCCTTGTATACGTTCATTTCGTTATTGACTCTTGACAAAAAAAAACAGAAAAAAAATCATTTTAATTCAAAAAAAATCATGCGTCGATTGCACTCTTGTCAGCTAATTGTGAGGCTAATGCCACAATATGAAACTGTGCTAATGCTTATTGCATATAAAAGGCTAGTAAATAGTGCTATGTTCCGTCAATTGTTCTTACAAATGTATTTATTAGCATTCACTACTTCGCTCTGACCAACGATCTTATTTATGGTAATTACATAACTATGTATTATAAACAAAAAATTATGAATAATTCCATTCCCATACTTACATTACATTTTCATATTAAGTACTTAAATCTAATTTATATTTTATACATACATAATAAAACCAGGCATTTGCAATAATATGAAAATACAAATTTAATTTTTTAATTTTATAATATAGCAAACGAGCATGCAGTTCAAGAAGGACAAAGGAACAAACACACTTTCACACTTAATATAACATCAGTAAGAATATAAGGAGAAAGATTAGGAGTGATAGTGATTGATAATGGCTCGTGGCTCGTTTCGTAAGCTGCGGGTCGCTCGCCACGCAATGATTTCTTGTCTGTCTTCTGCGTCATTATATCCCGTGATCTCGGTCGCAACCACGATCCCTAAGATTCAAACAAATCCCACCATTGCAAGTGTAACTATCCGCAAAAACTTTATTTTATATACTTTTAGCCTTTTTGTTACATAAGTCTGGCTTCTATTGCAGCTCATTGAAACACAACCCAAGTCTATAATATCATTATTATACAGGGTGGATTTTCGAGACGGGGCAGTAAGGGTAGACCTTAACCGTTTTAGCTACGAGAAACGCTCTCAGGAGATCTTTAACTATTTGAAATATTTAGAAGAAGTCAGAAATCACGAATTCTTTTTCCCATACATTTCGTAGGAAATGTAACACTCCGCAACAGTCGTAGGTGATACTTTTAAATATACTAAAACTTTTTATATTCAAACCATTTTCTGGCCGACTGTAATTTTTTTCCAAAATCTGTGAATGTAGTTTCCAATACTTACAAAATTTAAGGATGGTCTCCTGAGAACATTTTCTCGTAGCTACAACGGTTACTGTACCTGCCCTTACTGTCCCGTCTCGAAAATCCATCCTGTATACACATAAAACTTGATAACATTGCATGAATTATACGTGCTTACCAGTGTAATTAACGAAAGTGGACACTCTGGGAAAGATGAATAATCTATCCAGATCTACGGATGCCAAATAGGCAACCAACCGACGGGTATCAACATATTCCTCTTCGCCTAGAAGCTTATCGGGCTTATTAGGAGCTACGTTAGTTGCAAGCGATTAATTTACATTGCAAACATTCTGGCTGCCCCAGTGCTTAAATTAAAATAAACCGCAAGCTTGTGGTGAGCTGTACTTGAGGTGATTTACGTGAAGAGAGTAAATAGTGAATAACTTCCCGGCTTATCACTTTCCTATTACAATTTTTTTTTTATCCTATATGAATAGGAACAAGTCAAAATCGTGCTTACGAAAACAACATTTACTGAAAAAAAACCATTTGTTACATCGATGATACATTGGACATAGGATAATGTCAGGAAACGTTAGATATCCATAATGACACTAATTTATAATCCTATTGTGAAAGTTTTCGCATACAAACTACGGCTCATCTATTTTTATTGGGAAGGGCAGGGGAGATCACGATAAATTGAATGCGATGACGGATTTAATGGACTGTACGAATCACGTAGGTTTTTTAAATTTTACTCAACCATTTGCAGGGGTTAGAAGTTGAATTCAAATATTGGCCTTCCTCAGTCCATCTATATAGAGTTACAATTTTGCGCAAACTTTTGAATATACAGGATTTTCGGAACGCAAATATTTAAGGATACTGCAGACGACTGCTTTTAATGTGGCGCGTTTTGGCAGAACTCTGCTGAATTTAATTGATAAAATCACACGATCTATTTATGCGGACAGTATCCACATAACACCTATCCGTATGAGCACGACTCTTGTGGAGCCAAACAAATGTCAGTCAGTAAAAAGCGATTCTTCGAACGTGAAGCGAATCGCCAATGTATCGCAAGGGTCCTCATAAAAATGCGTAGACACATGGCATTACTGACAAATGTCTTCGTCGAGGAAACGACTCCCTTGGTCGAAATGGCTAATTATATTTTTATTTGAGATTTTTCTGTGAAATTAGCAGCGGAGAACAGATAGTTTTTTTTTCGAATCTACAGTTGTTGTTTACTGGCCTTTACAGCGTCACCGAACGGGAATAGAAAGAGCGTTCACCTAGCAAATGTCACTTAGCCTTCCAATAATTGGGTGTCAATTTTGTAATCGATGACGATTGACCACGTGAATCTGCGATTGCGCGTGACAATCGCATATATTTAACATTAGTACATTAGGTCTTTGCTGTTATAGTTAATGCTAATAGAATGACTTTGTCTAGACCCGCAGATCGGCAGGAGTTGGACATTCATTAATCGCCATACCTAAGTTGGCCAATTTTTGTGTCTTGATTTTATGAAAAATACGTTCTAATTCTATCGTCACTTATGGTACCGATTAATTCTGAGTGACGAGTCCGTTGGATAAGTATTTGATTGAATGGTGCTAATTTTGATATTATGAATATACCTACTAAGTTTTCGTTAAGGTGTGTAGCGGCCATGATAAATTGATGAAATATACATATTATACCGCGATACATTATTAACATAAAATCAATATGCTTGTGCCATGCATTGAAAATCAAAGCACGTTTTATCGACAAGATGTAGGAAATAACTTTTGCCTCTAACACTTAACTTATTCATAGACCAGCTTTGCCATCCACTTCGTGATGTTGTAATGGATCTTGTATATTCTTGTCCATAGATTCGTAATTGCCAACGGTGGTTATGTATCTCTTTGCCATAATATGTATGTATTTTAATTAGTAATCAAAAATCAAATCTATGAATAACAAAAATTAAGGAATAGAAAAAGCAATAGGAAAACCCGCCTACTTTTCCGGTGTGGAATTTGTATAGGCTGTGAATTGTAGTTTTATTAAATAAAGTATGTATTACAGAATGTAATTTTACTATGTTTTGTAATCACTACATTATGTTTTTATTACAGTCGATAGAGCTGATACCCGTTTACTCTTTCTAAAAAACTTTGCTGAACCGTGAAGGCTTTGTAGGTTGGATAGCAGACGCAAAAAATCATGAAATTATTGGTTGCATTCCCAGGAAATTGAAATACAAAGTTTTATATGCTACTGCTACTAATACTTTTATTAAAACGTATCATAATTCATAGCTATTCCAAATGTAATCTAGTCAAGTTATGCTTAGGCTAACAGTTGAACTTTAAAGACTAATATTGTTTATATTTTCACACTCCCTATTTAGACGATTTAATTAGTTTTTTTAGTTTTCTTACGAATATGCGTAGATATTGTATTCTGCATAATATGCCCTCACCAATGCTAGAAGGAAGTTTTATCCCTGCCTTTAATCAATATTGATTCACCATTCACAACAAAAAGGAACAGAGGAACAGACAGAATTAATTTTGCATGTATAATGTTTGTTTGTAATGAACGTAAAATAGGGATGTGCTATGAAGCAATAAAAAAAAGAGTTTACTTTACAACAATTTAGTTACTAATCAACAATTTATTAACTCGTTTCCTTTCTTCTCACATTTTAATTCCAGTCAGTACAAATATTTGATTTTACTTGCAAGATTTCATAATCATTACAAACGATTCAAGGGAAGTAAGAAGATATTAAATTCCTTTGAACCGATTTTGTTTTTATTTTTAGTCTCGGTCTTAAGTCTCAAGCTTTTGAGTGCCAGTACTAAGCACATGCTGCGTTTTAATATCAACGGAGCAGACAACATGATTAGTCACTTGTTGGTAGGTACCTATTACCTATAACAAAAATTCTGTTTATTATTATTATGTGCTAGAATTAATACGGTTCGCCGGGGGTACGGATACTACAGCCATTTATTTTTTAATTTTCATAACGTGATTGGTTCTTGGGTGCACTTCCCAGAAGTGCGGTGCGGTGCGGTGTGCGGTCTATCACTGTTAGCTCATCGTAAATCGGTGTGGTGTGTTATGGTGTGCGTTAAGCATGTTGTGATTTGAAAGGCGTGGTTGCCGGATACAACATTTCAGTCCAATGAAGTAGCACTCAACAAATCAAAAAAAGGCCCCGTATCATAATACGTTCGGCCCTTTTCGATCCAATACTACGCTTAGCGACAATTTGCAATACTCGCACATCATACGCGTTCTTTTAACCTGCGCAGCCATATAAAAGAGTGAAGCGAGGTAACGCGATAAGGCCAGCAGACGCCAGACAATGGGGCCATGCGCCTAACTTGTCACGTACATCGTGACAAGACGGTACCCTTCCTGCACTCTCTCCACTTAGTAGTGCGTGTTTATCCGCAGATTCGATATAGGTACATTTAAAAAACGCGTCGTATTATGTTAAAGCAGTTTCAAGTGATTCTACAAGTACTACATAAAGTGCAACGCAATACAGGATTTTGTATTCCCAGCGTCATAAAAAATAAGTGGATACTTAATATAGTCATATCTTTCATTATAATCTCCTGCTGAATATGGCAGAGTTGGGGGCTCAACATTCGCTTACTATGCGTCTTCGAAAAGAATGGTTTTAAAATTGATGAATTGTGTTTCATGACAAATCTTATTTCTTTTTCAGAAAAATAACTTAAAATTTATTACGTAGCCTACTTTGTTCATTAATACGATTTTAAAAGAACTTGTTTATAAAATAAGACGTGGCACAAAAATATAACTAACCAATTAGCTTTATTTTTGATCATTTACTTTGTCGTTTGATAGAGTAATACTATTTAGAAATGTTGATTTAAAATAGTAATATTTTTAAAATTGAATATAATATGAGTGTAAAATGCATAAAAACTCTCTTATAAACATATAATCTATATTACTATCGTAATATAATATCACCTGCAACTGAAATTTAGGGGTGGATGAGATTTCGGAGAATTGTGTACGGGCGGGCACAAAGGCTATCTCAGTCCTTTGCATTAGACATATGACAAGAACAGATTATACTTCTCTTGAACATTGTCAGGGCAAACATCTATTGTTTTCCGACCAATATATTGTCTAATTGCTTAAATTCTACACTACATTTATATAACAGCGTGGAACAACCTTACAAAAATGAAACAAGCAGCAGATTTTGTGCGTAAACAGTCAATCACAGATCGGTAATAATGTAATACTTGTAATAATGACTCACTAGTCATTATTACAAGTCATTATTATATTACAACCCATCACTAGCCCACTATTAAACACAGGTGTCCTCTCAGAACAAGAAGTCCACCACGTTGGCCAACTACTGGTAGACGGATCCAGAATGCCTTTGAGAGCAGTGGAGAATTTTCAGACATGCAACTTGCCTGAAAGAAGAAAATCTGTCGAGCGAGACCCGATTCTTAATTACTTGGCTATCTCACCCAGTTATCTCACCCACATCATATTATTATAATAGTTTCCTCTATGCTAACGAGCAATTTTTCACACTACACTGAGCTTAGACTAAATGGTTCTGACATTAAGTTTTGAGCGAGAAGTAACGGCTCAACGAACGGATAGCCGCATCAAATTCTGCAAATGTGGTAAGTGAAGTGGTAGTTCGCTTTATTTAAAGGCGCTTACAGACACAATAATAAGAACTTAACATGAAATCTTAACTGAAAAGCTGTAGGTACAATATGACAAGGCTTAAAGGAGTATCATTCATAGGAATATGAAATAACTTATTTACTGTTACCTATTTCATTCATGACGGTAAGTTTAAATATGCTGTTCGTTACAATCTCATCGTTTAACTTGTATCAACTATTAAAGCATACCCCTACGTAAACAAACATAGAACATAATAAATTGAATGTAAAAATAGAAACATTCTCAACTTTTTTATATTTTTAACACAACTAGCTTTTTTACGCACTAAAACAGTTTAAAACAAGCACTAGAACATGTACTTAAACTCTTTTTATTTTATCACCAGTACTCAGTGTAAAAGAGTAAGTAAGTAGTCGAACAAGAGTTACCGACATTGCTTGCAGAATAAGTAAGCTGTAGTGGCCATTGCCACTTCAGTAATAGCTTTACCATTGGCAAGCCACGTCGTTCGAAGGATTGATAATCTATGGGGAAGAAAGTGCCTCACTTGGAGACCATAACTCGGAAAAAGAGGCATTGGTAGCTCACCGACCAGTTGAACTGGTGACCTGAAGAAGACATCGGGAAACCGCAGGATTCAGAGAGCACAGGACCGGGTGGAGTGCGCCAATTAGGGGAGGCCTATATCTATGGTCTTTTAAAGGCTGATAGATGGGTGGATGGAGTCGGTTTAAGCACCTACTATTGGGGACGGTCTTCATGTTTATGATATTCGTACATTCTAACCCCTGAATTTCACTGACCTGACATACTCGTACTGTAATTTTGTGACAAATTTTCATGACACATGATACTACTATGTTATCTATAATAGGGCAGGTGTCTGTTACAAAGCTTGCGAACTCCATTATTGGTCATAATAACATTGAATGTTGCGTGTGTTCAAGATGAAAAATTACGTGACAATATAGGTTTAAGAAATCGATATTGTCTATAAGCTGCCGTATAAGAACATTCTCCTTCACTTCCGATATTCCTGGAGGTGACAAATAACAATTGGCTGGAATTCAATTTAGGCATATGGATGCGGGCTTCGTACCGTGACGTGACGCATCTTCTCCACTTACGTATTCCGAAGTTGTTCGGATCATTGTCACATGTCTTATTATCCATACGATACCAAACGAACGTCTATAACTTGTTTTTAAGTAACGATAACTATGGAATAAGCTGGTAGAAGTTTGGTCCCTTGTCACATATGTTGTCACAGGCTTTATTTTATGTGAAACAATAAAGTAGGTACCTCGGACTTTTACCCAGTACATGGGCCCTTGTGCGACTTGTAGCGTTGTTGCGTTTAACCAATAAAAAGATTTTGTATTTTTGTTGGCATGTTTCGCACTATTTTTGCGTATAAAGTTATTTTTTTTTCTCTTGCATTTCTCACTATATTAAAGTGTATGTTCTTCTAACACTTCTAATGACGTTCATTTAATGTGTATTAATCCTGTATAACGAAAAAAACATAAATCTAAATCTTAACATGTTGGTGGAAAATTACTTAAAGCTTCTGATAATGGCCACCGACAAATATATCACCGACCCATATTTATTGCTGGATAAGCTGTTCCTCGCTGTTTCGCTTGTTTAGAAATGGTTTTATTCACACAACCTTAAACACCTATTTCTCTCTTAGCTCAGAAGGTATACCTAAAACATAGGCGCTGAATATTCAAAATCCTTTTATGGTGAGTTTTTACCTTATAAAAGGTAGTTTAAAAGGAAAATAGTTCATGGCAATATTAACCATCGCTCATTAAAATCGCAATTTAACTTTAAATTATTAGTTTTTAGTTCAAAAATGGTGTCAAAGACAAATCAACATACGAATGTAATATCAGCACTAACTGACTCACTGTCCATTAGTGACATTGACCATTAGTTTTACCGTTTAGCAATCCAGAGATTTTTATTAACTATTTATTTTAAACTTTATCGTCAAAGTGGATTTCTCAGAATATTGCCCAGTACTTAACTGTACCCTTGATCCTGAAGTACCTATCTTCCCTGGTTCATCATAAAATACAAAAAATTTGGCAAGCTTTCCCGACATCTTACTTAATTAAGATCAAAGTAGTTGCTTAAATAAAGATGAAGTGCTACCAGATTAAGTTAAAAAAAAATTATAGAGTCACTTTCTGTACAAAGTAGAAGCACCGACTATCACTACTCACACGCAACATGTGCAAGTGTAATTGACCTGAGTTAGTCATAATGCATGTAGGAGTTCAGCAAATATTAAACGTACTATTTAACACGTCACTTAAAGATATATTTATAGTTAAAGATATACTTCTAGTTGAGTGATTGAATTATAAATTTGTAGATATACATATACAACTTTTAATAATTTGGAGCGTTTGGATTAGCGTTACATTATTTTAATTGATCGATAGTGTTAAGTAATAAGTGTAAGTTGATCTTTTTTATCAATCGTATATCATTAAAGTTTTCTCACGTCTAATCATTGTCGTCTTCCGACAGACTTTCTACGTTATAATAGTCTTAATGACGCACAATTTCTATCATTTGTCATACGTTATAAACCAAACCAACCTAGGTTATTAACTACAATAATATAAGAAATAAGATATAAAACTATTCAAGGCAAGTTGGTATCATTGTATTCTCTAATGTAAGCCACTTGGCCACTAAATGAAGATTTTGTTCCAACCATACTATGTATTCGGGATTTCAAAGTTCAGTTAATTCAAACTGAAGGCTCTCGTACCCGAAACTTCACTACGAACTCCACTTCCGGTTTCCCTTGCTTGAATTAATTGTTAACTAGTAACCTCTTTATGTACCTACAGTGAACGAAAAAAATCAACACCAAATAAGAAATTAATTATTTTGTTAATGTGAATAACATTTAGAAGGTTTTTCAATAAGGTTTTTTAGTAATATAGTGTAGTATTACTGATCATATTATGTATCTTTCAGTAAGTGCACGAAGTATCATACACGATGCAATACACGTAAATACAAATAGTTAAATCGTAGGCACTAAAATGGGACCAATATGTAGCTACAGCCCGAAATAGTTTATACCTGGGCCGCACTGAAAATCAGCGGCATGGTTCCTTCTTGAAACCATGGCAAATGCTGAGAGCGGTTTCAATTTGCCTTAATATAACTGCAATAATGACACCGTGAAATTTGTATGATCGTAATATGTAGATTTAACAATATTAACTCTTTACCTCGTTAGTCATATCATAAGTCCGTAGTTTGCTCTGCAGCCCATAGTGGTCCACTGCAGGGCACGTGTCACGCACGTTCACTGGGCACGTAGAGTTAACTTACCAGCAAATTTATATTTATTTATTATATTTAGTGAAAGACAGAAAACAATATATTCTATTCTGTTCAATGTTGATCACATAGTTCTTCAAAGACATTCAAAAATCGACCATTATAACAAATTCAAGTCAAGCTCGAATCTAATAACGCAAATCAATACGCTCGAAGGAATTTAATTTTAAAATTATTCGTATCTTTATGCCTTTTTGGAGTAGGAGTGTAAAAGTGTTATTAAAATACTTCGAATTCTGCTCCATAATATAATTATGTACACTGTACAGTCGTCCTAACCTATTGGTACCGATTTTTTTTTTACTTTAACTTTGAATTAATATCACTTGGCTCACGAATGCATTTAAAAATACACATTTTTTCAAAACATTTAGTGACTAATTTTGACCCTTTTTTTGAATATAATGAGTTTTAATGAGTTACACGAGTTTCCCATATTTATGGTAACTGGATATCCACCATAAGTCGCTACGCTACCTTCACGGAGGATGCTCAAATTAAAATAAACTGTCCGTTGAGTGACGAAGGGACTCATTGTCCATAATAATTATGACTACTAAGAGGAAGCCGGTAACTTGAGAACAGATAAGTAATCCAAGACTTTATTGGGTCATTTCTGGTAGCCAAATTGATCTCTTATACTATTAAATGAATGTACCTAGTCAAAGATGTACCTCTTTAAGTTGCGCCAGTGCTTCGATAAAAACAAATATATCTGCATAGAGTTTCCTGCTCCCGGCTAGCTTAGACAAGCTAGCCAGGAGTAGGGAGGTTGCTTTGTACAAGAACAAGAATTACTTAATATTAACTTATTACTTGAAATAATCAATTTCCGCTGTAATTTTTATTATTTTACTCTTTGAAATACACCATTAAAAAAATTACAGTGGATTATACAAAAACATATTTATTAATAAGGCAGAGAGGTTGGAGTGGAGGTTGGAGGTTGAGTTGGTTGGAAACCATGTGGTTGGAGTGAAAGAATACAGCTATGACATAAGTTAGACAAGATTGTAAGGAAAATTTACATGAAATAATTCGTGACGAAATAAATACACAGGTGAGAAGCAGCGGAATCAAAAAGAAAGAAAGCCAGAAACAGAAACTAGCAAATAAAGTTAAGGTTCACTGTTCTGCATTCTCACTAACTACCTAATTATTTTCAGTTTTGATCTCAACAACATCCGGTCTCCGTAGGTATTAGTTGGCTATTAATATTTTACGCCTTACGCGACTCACTTCCTTTGACTACACGTGATACAATTTTGAAATTATTGATAATGAGGAGGTACCTACGAGGTGTTTAATATTATAAAGAAGGTTTGAAGGTTGAACTTTGTAATGAAACGCTAAATCAACAGATCATTGTTATGCCTCAAAAAAGTATATTATATTCTATTCTATTCTATATAACCTGAATAAGTGTGCTGTAGTAGGCAGGCCTACGTTTTGTATCATGCATTTTTACACTATTTCACGCTTTAACAGAGAATAAAACATCAAATAAAAAGGTAGCATTAGGTACTGAGAGTTAGAAAGGATGTTCTCGAAAGATTGTGAACTCTATTAATCAGCATTAATTTAGCAAGCATTGTGCGCTGACCTTAACTATTTTCATTTTGAGAAACCGTCCTACCAGCAACAGTGCTGGTGCAATTGGTCAGCATAGTTGCCCTACCCAACCATCCACATTCCGTTCTCGGTAGAATACCTACATTACATGAAAGGACAAATACAAAATAAATACATTACAATACAATAACATTAAAATATCAAATGGTTTATGTAAGGACAATATATATTTTATTGTCGAACCGCAAAGGTAACTGAAGTCGAGCGGATGCATCCATTTGAGACGTCTGCTCAATTAAGTAACCAAGAGTACATCAGAGCATTATTCAATCAATGTTTTCTCGTTATGTATATTGTCCAACGACTTTTATGAAAATGTCAATCAACCCAAAAGCCCGTATTTCCAGATTAATTAACTTAGCACATCGCTTAAGTTATTTTAGCCTCGTCAAGGAAAAGAATATTTGAACAAAAAGAGTACGTACAACTTACGAGGTCCCCAGGCGAAGTGGATTAACTAATAAGATTAACGTCACTGGACTAAGGTTACCTAATAGCCGTTTCTCTTTCTCGGCATGAGAAAATGTAATAAAATAAGTGAAAATTATTTTATTATTAGCAAAACCTACTTTTGTGGTTAAAGCCATAGTTAACAGCTTCAATAAAATAATAAATTAATGTACGTATAGCAGCGTAATGAGTGCTTTGAAAATAGATTCGTTAATTTATGTCAAATTGAAATTCGATAAAACCATTTATATTTAGGTACTTCATATAAAAAAGAAAGTTAAAATAGGTATAGGGCCTAGTTTTAGATTATTGCGTTTTATTTTAAAGAAGAATTATTTTATAGGATGGAAGTAAGAATGGGCCAACCTTATGAAGGTTTTACCAACTAATAAAAAGAACATTTAAAGTAGTCGCCCCAAGCAGAATAATTAATGCTAGGAGGGCATCTCGGTCTCTCCAAATTAATTGTTGGATCGCGGTAAAAAAGAGAAAATGTAAGTTAATGGTAGACTAGAAATGACAAAAAAATTGTTTAAAACAAGACCTTTTCTGTTATTGAGACCCGACATTGTAATGGATCCCTCATTTAAGTAATGGTCGTTACCTTGTTTTAATCGGAATTGGTACCTATACCTATCTAACAAGCAGAGATCTTTTTCAAGCAATTGCTTGAAGAGAAGAAATAATATCTATTTTCGTTCAAAAAATTTGTACTAGAAGATATCGTTACTTTAACTGATTACCAAAACCAGACCCACAACAATGCACACGAGTCAGCTGAAGTAGTGATTGATTTAGCACCGTTATTATGACAGCCAAATAAAATAGAAACACTATGATATTACAAATTTAAAAGCTGCTCGCAAATTAAATGATACTGAAGAAGTACAGACCGGACCAGTATCTAATTAACGCTGAGAACAACAGAGGAGACGGTTTGATACATAAATTATAGTGCATTGATAATAGCAAAATAAGATAGCACCTTTGAAATGGTTCCTTAACGCCGATACCTACTGACATTACGTAATGACCGTTTCATTTGTTTCATGTTGCTCGGTAAGTGAATACCTTTCCCGCTTACTTCACATAAAGACATTTTATTGTCGGGGAGAAAGCGCGTTCGCTCCTCCAAAAATTGCCTTCCCTTTGAACATAAAGAAAAGTTGTTGTCGGTGTAATCAAGACTCATTACGGAATACCTACAAAGACTGGAACGAACAATAAAATATTCCATTGTCGTGGAACAACATTCTCTGAGAACAGGTAATGAAAATTTCAAAGAGGAGAAGCTTAGAATGTTATCTGTTAAGAATTCCTAGTTCGGTACTTAATTTAAAAGTTTGTTAATTTTAAACCACGTTAAAGTCACAAAATTGAGATTAGCGAAATGCTTGCACTACCAAGCATAACATTTTACGTAAAGATACAAATACGTATTGTATGTACCTAACTCTACAAAGCGCACAAACAGGTTCCAAGTAGACCAATCAGGCACTTCTCGTAATATTATAATGTTTGATTGCAGCAAAATACCATTGGAAATGTAAACTACACTTATATTCCTATTCGAAATTCTACTAAAAAATCTACTTTTGAAAACGCTTGGGACTTTCAAGCTGTTTCTTACAATGTAGAGTATACAAAATTAATTGTTTAACTAAATAAGAAGGAATTGTGACTATCACTTCATCTTAAGTTGAATGGCATATAAGTGACTTCATTAGGAACTGATACTGAGTATTCTTCTCTTATTACACTCAGAATAAAACCAAGCTTTGCATTAACCTTTTTAGATTAGGTACAAGTATTTCATCGTTAATGATTTTTTAACCGAGTTTCCTTGTTTCCAAGTTTCGTAAGATAAAAGATAGAGCGAAAGTTTTAAGTTACCTGCGAAAGGTCCGCGTCTTCTTCAAGTTTTTCGGCGATGGTTAACTTCCTCTCCGCGACCACGAAGGCTGCCCAAGTCACAAACAACATCACATGAAGTGCACCCATTATTCCGGGTTGCGAAAAACATCCAGAGTCACTAAAGTACACTGACTAAGACACACTCGCGGAACACATCGGCGACGAGATTATTTCGAAGCGAAGTGGATCGTACGCGCGCAGTACGAGGACGCACGGTAGTAAATGCCGGGCGCGGGAGGCACCGGCGCGTTGACGCAGACGTATACCCTTCCCGCTCACGCACTCGACCGTTGGTCGCATAAAATGGTCATCAAACATCGGGGCCCATTCAAAAAGTAACGATGTTACCTCACAGGTAACCGACAGCTTCTTCGTAGTAACATTATCCTGTGGCAGCGGCTTCCGACCACGTGACCGTACAGCTGGCTCCGACCACAATGTCATTTAGTGGTTTCGTGTCGTATTAAAACGAGTAAAATAAAAGTTTAGAAATATCTTATCAGGATCATAACAGTATTTCTTAAGCGATGCTAGTAAATCAATTGATTTCTGAAGGAAGTAATTTAGGGCAATGTTGATAAAAAAATTAGGCTTCGTTGACAGTTTTAGAATCGTAGATAGAAAGCACAATGACAACATAGAGTTATAAAATATGGTACTAAAGCCAGCTAAAGGGCCGTGAACTAACACCGACTTAGATCCTTTAATTGCACGACTTGTAGAACTAAGCGGAGTTTAGGATTAAGACAATAGTTTCTTCCAGCTTCTAGCCTCAAAACTTCAATTCAAAAGCCTGATTTTGAATGTCCCAGATAATCTGGTCTTACTGCAGCATTTAAACTGCATAAGTTATATGATTTAATTAATTTTGTTTATAAATAAACCGTTGTATTTTTAACGTATGTAGTTCATAGTAAGTAAATAAAGTTGATAAAAACTTAATAAAGTTCATATAACTTTCTATAACACTTGGTGACTAAAAGTAGGGTTAGTATTTCCACTAAATGTTTCTTAGTTACATTTTTATTCGTAATAGAAACAAGGTTATTGTGAATAATAATTTTAAATTTTAAACAATAATAGGTAAGTAATTTTAAATATAATATTTCAAAAGAAATTGTTACAAAACTGTGGCGTCGTCC
>DWLO01000404.1:0-20975 GCA_018245335.1 Dalla quadristriga | reverse complement strand
ATGGTCTAAGGCTGGCCATCATAAGTCATTTAAATGACACTTTGAGATACCTATAATTTCACTTCTCATATAATTTGAGTGATATTTCCTTTTTTAGTGGTATCTGGTCCATAGATCACCAACCTCGAATAGTCACATATGTGTTCCAATTTAAGTTTTATAGAGGGTAACAATAATAATTAAAAATGTACTTAGGACCATAATGACGATAATGACGGTAATGACGAACACGGATTAGAAAATGACGATGAAACTGAAAATGAAGATGATGATGATGAGCATGACAGTGAGATCGATCATGACGAAGTCGATGATGATGATGAAGATGATATATCAAAGGAGGTAGAAGAAGATGATGAAAATCAACAAGCCACTGAGGATGACGATGATGACGAAGATAACAAGAGGAGTGTTGAAGAGGAAGATGACGAAGATGATAATAGTGAAGAAGTAAATATCAGACATACTGAGGTGTGAATTAAACTAAATAAGATTATTGCCTAAGACAACAGGAGAAAAAGCATTTGCATGGCGTTTACATTCTTCGACGTAGAATATTAAATTTCCAGAATGGAATATAATGGAATTACAGTCCAATAAAAATTAAGCAAGCTTCTGCCTCTTACAAAAAAGTGTGTTTAATTAAGATAGTAAATACATAGTCTTTAATGCTGTTGTCTAACATTTTTGATTCGCTTTTTTATATAATTCCACAAATAATTCTTTTAATAGTGCATGACTATTTTCGAATTTGTTATCAATTGAAGATTTGTTCTAAAATTAAACAGGATAGATTTGATAACCGTGAAGATGATGATGATGATGACGATGACGAAGATGATAACGATGATATTAAAGACGATGAGGATGATATTAACGACGACGATGATGATGAAGAAAGCCGGGGAGATGAAAGCAGAGAAGACACAAGTGTTGTCAACGAAGATGATTACGATATAAGTAACCAAGTTCTGGACAAAAATGGCGACAGCGATGACGAAGATAACAAGCAGAGTTTTGAAAACGAGTACGATGAAAATTATGATGATGACGCCCAGGAAGCACAGGATGATGAGGTGCAGATAAATGTAGTGATGTGAAATGTGTGGCAGCAAATTAACTTAGTCTACTAATAACTATTGATTGTTATGATATATAACGATTGGCTATTGGGCAACTAACAAAATTCTTTGGCATTTGAAATCAACTTAGTGCCTTCTAAAAATAACAAAATTTCTTGATTTGATTTTGCATATCTGTTTTAAAATGACACTGGTCGTTTCATGATGAAAAATAATTAACTTGGTATCTCAAGTAATTACTGTACAACACAGGTATTAAGAATACTTATTCAATAGGTAATTTTAAAAGGATTTACTATTTAAGTTACAGATCCAGATACAGAGATAAAAATATCTTATTATAAAGATGCTGGTTGTTAAAATCTTGTAACTTAGAGTTGAAATGTCTGAACGTCCATTCTGGGTGCAATGTAGGCAGACATTTACTTGGCCGATAAAATGTTTCCCTTAGTTTTCGGCGTTTGCGATGCTGACTAAAGTTTTATTATGTATTGTTGTGTTTTATTCTTAATAACTTACTATGTATACGTGCTTATTAAAAAATAATTTTAAATGTATTTTTTTCAACTTCTGTTCGCTTTTCTGTTGTTTATTCTACTGTCATTTGTTTGATTGCTTGTTACATTATTAATCAATGGTACACTTTGAAAGTACATATATATAAAAATGCAAACAAAATAATTTTGTGTACACTAAAGAAGGCTGAATAGCTTGAAGTTATGACGGCCGAGGCTTTACTACATCATGCACAGAGGGATGTAGATATTTTATTAACGAAATAAAGCTAAGGAGAGCTGACAGAGAGACAGGGCTGTATATAGTTGGTATTAGTGAAACACAATAGATTGGTTACAGCACCTGAACTTACATAGAAAGAATGTTGCTTGTGTCATTTTAACCTGCTTCTTTAATCTAATTCATGCTTAAACCAGAACATTTTATTTTAAACATTAGATTATTACACTATTTGCTCACGACACTTACCTACATTATATAAAAGTGAACAGGTATAGTTGGTAGGTTATACATACATTCAAGCTTTACCAAGTGAGTAAGGTACCAACACTATAAATTATGTATATTAGTTTAGATTTATAGACACTCAATAGATTTATGAGGGATTGAGTGATTATATTTCTGGGCGTTAAAGCATACTCTGTCAAATCGTTGAAAGCGTTCTTAACGCTCCTGGCCTCCAAATATGTGAAGAGATATTCTTACACAACAATCTATAAATGATTGAGTTTCCTAACAATATCTTTGGTGAGCAGGATGATGAGCAACACGAGGAAGATCACGAGGAAGAAGTAGATGAGGAAGTAGAGAAGATAGAAAAGGAAGTTTCAGATGAAGACGAGCCGGAGCCGGCGCAGCTGCCGCTCCCCGACGTCAGTGTGGAGAAGGAAGAAGGTAGTTAATTATTAAAGACAGAAATAATTTGATTACTGGCACGTCGTGCAAAACATCAATAATTATAAGGAAACCTTACTAATATTATAAATGTAAAAGTGTGTTTCTTAGTTTGTCCTTTTTCCGCTGCAATTGAGCGACGGATCGACGTGATTTCTGCTTAGAGATAGTTTATTGGCCTAGGCTACTTTTTATCCCAGAAAACTGCACATTTCCTGTGGGATACGTAAGAAAATTTACGTCAGAAAAGCCTCGTTATGAATAATATTAAGTAAAACTGTCAAAACAAAAACTAACTACAGGCATTCAGTGCAATATATGCGGTCTGCCGCTGATGGGCATCGATAACTTCAATACTACGTTAAGGCCTCCCTATATGTAATAATATTAACACAGAAACGTCCGTGGAAGCCGTGATCCCCGACGAAGTGTACGAAGAAGACGACGTGGATGGCCAGGATTATCTGGAGGCTGACGAGCTGGACGAGCCCGCGGTGGAGCGGATCGCGCCGCCGCCGCCGGGACAGCCCTACGCGGAGGTGAGTAAACGAAGCTCTCATATGGAAGCCGTGAGCCCCGACGAGGTGAACGACATAGATTACCTAGAAGCCGATAAGCTGCACAAGCTCGCGGTGGAGCGCATCGCCGCGCCGCCGCCGAGTCAGCCTTACGCGGAGGTGGTAAATTCCCTCATTTCACCAACTTAGGGGTCTGAACAACAAAGCTAACCATTAATATAAACTGGTAACTTAGAATTACCTAAGTTGAGAATGAACTCATTAACCTAAACGTCACTTATCTCAAGTAAAGTGTCGTGTTTTACGAATGGGCGACAGTCGACTAATAGTAATAGTGGCCGTGATGCACTACATTTCCTAGGCTTATTTAAAAAGGCAATTCTTCGACAGATCGAGGAGGAGGTTTCTTCGGAAATCCCTCGGGACACGCTAGCAGAGGAGGAGGAATATGAGAGGCAGCAGGAACAGCAGCGCCAAGAGGAGGAACAGTCGTTTTCTCAGAGTAAGTGGCTAGCTCCGGATTATGTTTGTTTGGTACAGAGCAATTAGTCTTTAAAAATGTAAAAATACGAAGTTACGCTGTAGTGAGGATCTACTCAAGGCGGCGGGAAGTAAGATGCGAAGAGCTGAAGATCGGGCTCAGTGGCGTGCCTCTGGAGAGGCCTATGTACAGCAGTGGACTAATGGGCTGAATAGAGAGAGAGACGCTATAGTGAATGCGTTTTAATGATTCCAATTTTTTCATTTCTTATGTTACAATGCAAAGAAATCCCTTACAGGCCGCTGTTTATTTTTTGTATTTAAGAATACCCACTGAAAAAGTCCTTACTTGCAGCATAGAATCTTAAAGGTTGTGTATTTTTTTTTAAATAACGTTTTACTTTTTGAAATCCAAAAAAATGACAATTCATTCAATTTGCCAAACGGAGGCATCATTTGTACCTACGTCCTTCCGTTTTCTTCCTATGGTGGATGGTATCCCATTGAGGCTGTCGTATAATATGAAATATAGGTACAACAATTACGTCAATTACGAAAACCTATTATACAGTAACTTTGATAGGTTAGGTTAGGTTAGGTTATTCAATGAAAATAATAAGCACAGTGACAGTATTGCCGTTTCACTGTTAGCTTAGAGTGCGCGAGCATAGTTCTGTGTGAAAGCATATAATACATTATATCTTATTGACTATTAATAATTGTTCTTTTAGATCTGTGGAGTTATTGAAGTATTATTTAATATGTACAGTTCATTTCGTTAATTTATATTCGTGAACAATACTAAAAATGAACTATGCTTTACTTTTGTTAAAAAATCATTTCAATATCTAGCACATATTTTTAATGATTTTACTAACTGCTACTCGCTTATAATTTGTGTCTAATTGAATACAATAATACAGTAAATACAATAAATTGAATACAATAATACATAGAATTAATATTATAAGTGTTAACCCACTAATCGAAATTCGAACCAGAAGAACTTATCAATTTGCATGTTTCGAACTTGTTTTATTATTGATAACACTAGTCGTCAATCGCTACCAAATAAATCGGTTGACGAAGAGGAGAAAAAGGTACTAAACTGTTTAGTCTTTGCTTATTTATGTATAGATAATTGTCATCGGACACGACACAATAGAAAAACAAGGGCCGTTCATACTCAGTATACTACACAAGGAAATAGGGATGGTTTACTAACGATGTAGGTGATTTAATTATTTACTTGGATGTTGAAATAATCTAATAGTAAACGTATACAATTTCATGTGATTGTCTTCATTTGTTTTCTAACCATATTTCGGGTGACACCACCATATTGACTGATGTGACAATCGAGTTACTTACAAGCAAAAAATCAAAACAACATTTACATTTACCGTCGTAAACGATTTTTGACGATGTTGCTGTTTTACAAGACCTCATACTAGACTGCTATCGTTCATAAGTCGTCAACAAGAGAGGCAGCAAGGCGGACGTCACTCGTGCGGCCAGATAAGTGGCACTACGGAAGAAAAATAAAAAAGTTGAATCAACGAATAAAGATGAAAATGTTAGGGGACATGACAGAACCATTCTATGTATTTACACTATTCAACACGATGATTGTAACCTCTCTAAGCTCAGTGCAAGCAAGCTGGGTGCCGTGAAAGGAGACGTGAGCTCTTAGACCTTACAACTTTCACAACCGGATACCGCGAGGCGACATTGAAGAGAGTTGTGCTCTGTGGTGATGAATCTCCGAATATTTTCGACAAGATCATCGTCATTATTCAACTCAGGCAAAAGATGAAGAGTGTGTTCATCGCTACGGTCCTGAAAGTGTAGAGCAGTCAATGAGTGAGTACTCCAAAAATGCGAGAGTATAAACGCATACGCCACTACCATGCATAGCTTTAGTAAATTAAATAAATAATTTAAAAATACTCCGATTCCAGAGTCGTCAATGAAAGACGTTTAAAGCCAGAGTACATCTCTAGACTAATTCAATGAAATCCAATGACGGAAAATAAGTGTTAACTAGTAATTACGACTCAACATTAAGAGAATTTAGTGCTTATTTCGTTCCACGGAGCGTTCAAAATTTAATTAACGACCTCTGAAAATCGTAAGATTGTACATACTGATTGGTGGTGCTGGAGTCTGGTGGACCGATTGGTCGTTCGCAATGTATTGGATAGACGCCGTCATAAACTGCAGATAATGTATTAGTTGTTTTGTAAATTTTATGAGACATTAACAATGCTTATTCCGGTTTTTTACTAATGTGAAATCTGTCTGATCAAACAAAACGTCATTATGTCTGGTCTATAATTCATATTTCTTCAGATTACTTACGGCAGCAAGCAACGCATATTTCTTTAATAGAGACGATAGTTGTTTTGTACATAATATTTAAGTTAATATGTAGTCAGTGTATCAAGGTACTGTGAGGCTATTTTTAAAAATGCTCATACGGAGAATAACTATATTGAAAGGTTTAGGAATTCTCATCAAAGTACCAACTCACGAACGCGATTCTACCGGACAGTCGCGTAACTTGGAGTTCAGGAGGGTTTATTCAAGGCAACCGAGACTCCAAGCGCATAATTATTTGGTTTTAAAGTAGTTAAGACAAATTTTGGACGCTTTTAATAAAATAATACAAACGGTTTTAATACTATAATTTAACTTCATGTATTTGTTACATTCTGTTTTGATTGTAAAGGTAATTTTCATGTAAATATATGGTGTCTGTATCTACGAGAGAAGTAGTATGAGTAAAAACAGCTGGGTTTGAAAATTATGTAAAATATCGTATGTGACGCTCCCACACGACGCCCACGCATTCCCGCGCGCTAACTGGCTTATTTGTGTCATCTGCAGCTGCGTCAGTGCACGTTTAGTATTAATTTAGAATACTCATACTGATAGCATGTCCTTCATAAACTTTCTAGGGCAAATCTTTACCCAGGGTCACGAACAGTATGGAGGTAAATACAGTTTTCATGCTTCCACTTAAATTTCAACACAACCCTAAAACAACTTAACAAGTTAACATCATTCCTTTTCAATGGTTTCTCGCATGTCACGTGTCATATTTGGCTCGCGACATCACCAGCTTTCTTTCGGAATATCCGATGATTTTCAAATGGAATTTTCTCACTGTCACGTGGACAATATTAATAGCAAGCATGTGTAAAGTTTAAACCAAATTCTGTAAATACTTACAGTGGAATTGACGAACAATAATCCATGAAATGCTTTGTAAATCCATGTTTAAATGTCACAGTGACATTTGAGTAGCGTAGAATGAGTCTAAGCGTGTGGCGCGTGTGTTGCAGTGTGGCTGAAACTGGCGGTGGGCGGCGCACTGCTGGTCGCCACGCATGCGGTTGTGCGACGCGCTACGGCCCCTCGCGGTGCGTACTATCTAGTGTCCTAAAGTTCGTTCTAAATGCACTGAGCACGTAGGCGTACCGTCACTGGGCACCTCTTGCAATAATAATAACTACATGCAATCCTCTCTAGTTGAGAAGCAATTAAAATAAATCCAAACGTGCTATTTCACCTCACACCTCTTATTTTGTCACAAGAGCTATATATACACTACGTTATATTTCTTGTTGTAAATATTTGCTAAAGACTATCTCGTAAAAATCACTTGAGCAGTTAGATACTAAGTGCTGATTCCTATTCCCGTAACAGATACACCTGAAAGTGAACAAGAAGAGCATGCTAGTAGGGAAGAGACTCCTTTATCTGATCGGAGAATGACTCTTATACCAGATGCAACGCCCAAATTAGTATCGCCTCAAAGTTTTCAGGCAAAGGTTGAAGAGGAAATAATTAAAAAAGCTTCATCATTAGTCAAAGCTACACCTGTGTTAAAACAAGAAAGCGAGGAAGTAGAAGAAGATATGGCGCTCGATGAAGACGAAGACGAAGTAAGTACAGTAATGCAGTAAATTTATACTGGACATTGGTTTAAACGGTTCGTAGCGTTATGTTCAAATGTAATGTGAACATTGTTTAATTAGGATCAGGGAGTGCAAGAAACAAAATATGGTGTAAATAAGGAGTTGTACAGCGACGAAGACGAGAACGAAGAAGTGGAGGAGGAAGAGGAAGTGAAAGAAAAAGAGGAAGTTCCTAAATCGGTCGCAAAAGCTTCTGCGGTGAAGAAAGAAGAAGAATCCGAACCGGAAGATGTTGAGATCATCGACGACGAACAGATAGACGAGGAAGTCGATGAGGAAGTAGATGAAGAGGAAATTTCAGACGTTGACGACGTAGAATTGCTCAGCCGCTTGGAAGCCAAATATGGGCGCCTGCCGGAGCCGGAGCGGCCGGGACAAAGACACAGTAAACGCGCCTCATTGCCGTGTGCTCGCTTTCTGTACCTACTGCCGACACACGCGACACACACGCATGCGTTCAGTAACCAATTAACAATCACTGTTGGCATGACTAACTAAATGTGAGTGATTATTAACTTCCTTAAATTTTTCTTGATTCAGAGGTGGTTCATTTGTTTTGTGCAAGCAAATTAAGCTTTAAAATTCATCTGTTTAATTTGAATCATTATAATTGATCACTATAAAATCTGAATGAATAGATGCGATCTCAGTTAGATGATGATAATTTTTGGATATAGCAAATTTAATTAGGAACATTATTAGGTACTATGTACATTTTTGTATATACGTTCATTCAAAACATTAAGTAAAAACATGACAAAAATTTATTTTAACGAGGACGGAAATCTTACTAATATTATGTATAAGAATGTTTGTTTTTTTGATACGTCTCGACGGCTGAACCATGCAACCTATATTCATAGAATTTTATAGAGAGGTAGTTTCGAGTCATGGAAATGGTCAAAAGTTACAGAGGATATTAAAACATCATAAAACTAATGGGGGTGAAGTCGCAGGCAAATAAAAACAACAACAAAATTACCAACAGCGGTGAAGTTTGTAAAGCATTACTGTGTTATAATTGATTATATATACTTTTTGTAGAAGACGGTGGTAACAGCATAGAAGACGAGTGGCCCGGCGAGCCCAGCGACGCATTTTGGCGCGACCAGCTCCAAAAAGCCGAGCAAGAACTCCGCCAGGTAACGCGACACATATTTTAAGTGACGTATTTACGCCGAAGCGCTGCGTATTAATGACCCGATCTCAGCTTTATATAAGCTCATAAATAACAACTTAAAATTCTGCAATATTTAATAATCAGAATTTGAGCGGTTATTTGAGCTCCCAATGTCAGCTGAGTAAGTCTTGTTTATTTAACGAAACTCAGCTGCTAAGAGCCCTGCTGTGAATAAATATTGCAATCCTTATTTATGAGTGCGGTCCCTTAATGGCACCTGAATATATTAAAAAACAACTTAAACAACAACCCTAGAACGTTTAAGATATCCTAAGTTTAAAAGTCTCTTAAAACTTAGTACTGGCCCTAAAATACGTTTAGGGGTTGGTTAGGGGCTTAATTCTATTAAACCAATATTAAGGAGCTATTTACTAAAGAGTCCCCTAAATTCGAGAGTTCCCTGTGTGTGATAATTAAAGTGACAAAACTTTTTTTTTAATATTTTTTCACATAATATCAGGCCTTTAATGAAGTTGAATTTAGTGATATCGCACTTGAGGTTAGAACTGAGATTGGTCTATTAATATGGACCTAAAACCAATGCAGGCAAGGCAAAGTTAAGGTAGTGCGGGCTAGGTCGAAAGTAGAATGGGTGACCGCCAGTAACATGTTTCTGTGAGCGTTTCCGTGCCCTCCAAAGGACGTCCAAGGGCACATTAAGTGACAACTTAGAACTACTACTACTTTAGATAGGAGACTAGTGGTCGTTAAGCCTTCAGGTGGCTTGAGAACTTCCGGTCAAATTTGTAGCCAACAAACTCGTGTACCAATCCGCACTGTAGTGATGAAGCAGAATAGTAGAGAACTCTCAACGTACCTTTAGTTGTTGGGAGAGTCCTAATCTTTGGCAGTGGACCACTAATGAGTTGTAGCCATGTTAACGATAAAGATGATATTGCGATAAAACCTGCACGCCTGACAGATTGCCACAATGATCTTGGAGATGTGTGAAGGAAGCCACAGGCTTCCTTTTATCCATTAGAACAATTTGACAGACTATGTCTAGGCTAGGCCGAAGTCACCCCCATTAGAGAAAACCCAGCTCTTGCAGACGTAGGACATTCAAGCTACAGTCCGTTTAGAAGAACTTAAACTTACATTGTTAAGACTCAAATAAATATAAAATCTCAGAAAGTTAACATAATTCTGGTGGTGTATTCTTATTTAGATATATTTCATTGGATTGGTGTGACATCCTTAACGTGTTTTATTTTGTGCATGATAATATTCTGAACTCCTTGCTTCGCCTTAGTAAAAAAAAATAAGAATACACCAATGCGCGTTATATTATTCTCAACTGTAGATTATCATGCACGTAAATACAAGAATATAAGTTTCTAATTCTTATGACCATATTTCAGGAATGGTTGGACTAACGAATTTTGCACTTAAATACTCCTTCATCCTTGCTCGTTGTGCCATTTTCCCCCATTTCCCCCCTCGTCCGCTTAGAGTCGGGCCGAGCGGCGCGCCGCACCCGCGCGTCCTCCCCCGCCTCTTTGCAGACGACGAACCCTTTATTATTAGATGTTTTATTGTACGGATCTAGATAAATCGTACGGACTTTGAGTAGTCATTCTATCTAAACATGGAATGGCTTGTATGCGTGTAGTTTGTGTGATTGTTGTGTACTAACGTGCGGAGGGGGCGTTTGGAGCGTGCGAGAAACGAGCGAGCGCCGCGGAATTGGCGAGCAGTGCGCGTGCCCTGTGGCTGCGGGCGCGGGCGCTCGACATGATGGCAGAGGCGCAGCGAGACAACCGAGTGTTGGGTCAAGCCATCGTCGCCTACCTGCAACTGCTCAAAATGAATGAGCGGCTCTCCGACAAGAAGCTCCTCAAAATCGCGCTGCGAACTATTGACAGAACACAGTTTAGAGGTAACATTGAGTAAATAAATTCTAATATAAAAACTAATTATACCTATGCCTTCTGCACAGGTTTTTTTGGACCATTTATAAATAAAATAGAAATGCGTGTTCTTTGTTTCAGGCACCTACCTAAATGCCGAGCCCGTGTATAAACTCTTAATACGCCGTTTCCCGAAAGATGTGACGTATCGCAATAATTTGACCATATCATTTCTAATGGCTAACAGGTAAAAAAAGAAAAAGCGACAGCGACGACGAATGTGATACAAATCAATTAAAGTCTGAACTTAGTAATATGTGTTTATTACAGACCGGATCTGGCCAGCGAAGTACTCAAAGAAACCCTGCGCCTGTGGCCAAACGATCGCGTAGCCCTGGCGCATTACGGCTTCGTCCTGAAAACCGAACAAAACAAGCTGGAGGAGGCGGTCACGTACTTCCAGAAAGCTCTAGAGGGCGACTCAGGGCCCGCAAACGAACCTCGCTTCTACTACCATCTGGGCGACGCACTTCTGATGCTGGGACGGGAGGACGAAGCCCGGGAGATCCACGAACGGGGCGCCGCGCTGGGACACTTCCTTTCCCCCTCACAACGGTCGTTATACAACGTGGCGCGCCTCAAAAGTCAGCCCTGGTGGGACGTTGAGACAACTCCGTACGCGAAATTGATACGACAGTTGGAGAATTCGTGGCGCGATATCCTGAGAGAGGGCCAGGCGGCGCGGGAGCTGTACGAGAAAGAGAAGGAGGGTCTGCGCGAACGCGGCGAGTGGTCGCAGCTGGACGTGTTCGTGCGAGGGCGCGAGGTGGCCGGCCGATGCGCGCGCGCGCCCGTCACGTGCGCCATTGTGCGTGCCGAGCCGGCTGCCCAGTGCCGCCGGGGGCAGGTCAGGGTTTAAACACATTACACTATCCAGTTTCGACTAAATTAGACCGAAGTGCGGGCTGTAAGCATGTTCAGCATAACTGTCCCTACAAAATACGAAATTAGCTTGTTAGCTTTTAGATTTCATTCGGCAAATTGGATAGTTTGATAAGATTTTTTTTTCTGTGATCGAACATTTGCACTGAACCAATCTGAAGAGTTTAACAGTTTCATTGGAGAAGAACAAACATGCGTTGCTATTCCTGAGCCATAATAATATGGCCGCTCACCTCAAATATGCCGGTAACCGCACCTCTCTATTGATCAGTATGTGGTAAGGCCAATAGCAAAGTTGTGACTAAAAGTAATTATTGAAATTCAGCAGATTTTTTATCATCATATACGAGTATGTTCAACTCTAATGGAAACAAAAATGTACCTACTTATTCATTATTTAAAAATGGATAAGTACACATTACAATACGACGTTTGTTAACTTTGTGCGATAGAGTTATGTAAAAAAAGACAATCAATACAGGTTACCAAATCCTTGTTTCGTATTTAGGTTTTAGTTTTTTTTATTATATTGAATTTCCGATAACGTCCGATATTTTATTTATCCACCCACAGGTGAAGTTTAGCGCGCTGTCGGGCGGGACGCACGTGCGCGCGCACGTAGGCCCCACCAACTGCCGCCTGCGCATACATCTAGCGCTCGCCAACACCAAAGATACCTTCATCAGGGTGGACAAGGAGATTCGGTGAGTGATTAGCTTGCGGACGAAGCGGTGTGCGGCACTGCAGTCTATAAGGTCGTCGCTCACAAGGTCGTCGCTCACAAGGTTGTCGCTCACAAGGTCGTCGCTCACTTGTCACCTTCCAGCCATCCTTAACAAGTGGCATAACGCTAGTCGAATAGAGTCAAATGGATGGTATTTAAATAAAGTTACAATTATATGTCGTACGTCAATCCCATACATATAAGGGCTCATTTACACTGGATAGTCTGCCAACTTCGTCACGACTCAGTCGAAGCGACCACATAGAGCGACCTCAGCTTACTGAAGGCACTGGCTTTCGGCCAAGGCACCAAATCTACGTGAACAGTCGATATCGCGTCAGATGGTTAAATAATAATTAATGAACTGAATGTTTCATCACACCAGATGGGTTGGCTGGAAGAGATCTCTTCTAGAGATAAGCTTGCCTTTGTACCAATTTCCTTATTGAAAGTGTATATTTTTACTTGTATACAATAAAGAATGAATATATATGGCATGACATTTTTCGTCTAGCCGTATGCAGATTACGCCAGAGTTTGCGCATTGGGTATTTTATTTTAGTAAGCGAGCAACTACACGCCCGCAGTTTCAACTGGCGTTTCAACGCAAGAGCTTTCTCGCGGCAGCATAAATGTGGTGGTGGACTTGACCTTGAGAGATAAAGTTCCTGTCTTTTTTGTAGACATTTCGAATAGGACGTAGTTCCATGGATTGCACGGACTACTAAACACCATACATATACAGCGCGTTTTACATTTACATAAGTTCGTATGCCTCTTGCGACTTAATATTTAGTATATTGCAGGCAGTGGCAGGTGGGCAAGGTACTGATGTTCGACGACAGCTTCGAGCACGAGGTGTGGCACAACGGCTCCGAGACTCGCCTGGTGCTTATTGTGGACGTGTGGCACCCTGGCCTCACGCCGCAGGAGCGCCGTACCCTGCCGCCCATCTGACACCTCGGAGTACACTGTTAATAATGCGTCAACACACGAAGAAAATTACGTGCCGGCCAACTGATGCTCACAGCCTTGGAAGTGTTTTGCTAAACGAATGTGATTCCTTGCCTCGGTCATACGAACCTGATCGCTCGGTCTTGGGAGTCTACTGCTAAAAAAATGTGTCCTAAAGCCGAATAAAGCCTAATAATGTTAACAGGCAGAAACGGTGATTACAACGCCAAAAATACTAAAGCATTTTTAAAATAGTTACGAGCTTCAGCAACATCATCTACGACGTTTAAGCAACGTTTAAGCACGTTTAAGTTTAAGCCGCTAAGCGTTTAATAAGTCTTGTCATGCAGACACCGAAAACCAAAAACTGCATAGCGTAAATATGATAAGATGTTACATTATAATATAATTGTGTTCATGTTTATTTCTGAATGCATCCTTTCTCATTCCACCAGAACATCAGCATCATCTTTTTCTATATCCAACAAGATGTGTCACACTTTCAAGCATAATATTTCGCTAGTTTCATAGATGAAGCTTTTTCAAAATCTTATACGAATCTCATTGATAATTTGAAACAGAGAATCTATAGAAATACGATAAAACCTTGTATATGGTGCCTCATAACGTTATTAAAACTTAAGAAGTTGTAAATAACGAACAATTAAAGCTTTACGTACAACTTGTCAATTATCCATCCGCACGATGTAAATATTACGAGGATTATGTGTAGATATGTAAGTTCGTTATAAGTTAAGTTTATGTGTATCCGACTACTATATTATCATCACCTTTGCATTTTTTATTTCATTTTTACTAACAAGGCTTGAGCAAGACAGCTATTTGGTTATATTATTATTAACATACACACTTTGTTATGATAAATACCCCTCTAATAATAAGCTTTTGTAATTAGGTTACGTAATAATTATATTCACAATTACAATGCTCGATACACTGTTTTATTTGATCTCCTCCATACCGATGCGTGTCATAAATAAAAGAATTCATAATTAATAGATGTATATTTGGTATAAAAGTAATTGAAAAGTTTGACTGCAACTAAAGATATCTTAATCTAATAAAGCTCGTTTTTCTTATACATAATGGTCCAGCGATTATATTTTTCATTAACACAATAATTGTGCAGTGTATAAATTTTGTACATCTATTTATTGTATTATGTACGATTGTTTGCATTATACCGGGACGCATGGACATTCAAGAACTGCAGTAATAAATGCATTTACATCGATGTCTGTCAAGTGCTACGCCTAATGTATGCTAAATAATTGGACATTTCATAAGTGTAGCAACCTGTTATTAACAGCATGAGTACATGAGGCAAGTTTATTGGCATTAGCTTCAACGTGGCATTATACGTGAGAGCAATTGATAGACATCCCTTGTATGGTCGTAAAAAATAATTAATAAACACGCCGTCATAAAGTGCTGAAATTGGGTAGTTGCAGACCCATCCATCAGGGTCTTAGTGATATAATTTTATCTTTGTAGCTGTAAAACAGCCTACTTCGGGCATAGTTGTGTTGTGACATTTCTTCATACATTATTTTTATTTAAGAAGATGTATATTACCCAAGGTTCATACCTTTCCAGCCACAGGATACATCATATATCCTACATACAATATCAATCAACACCGATTGAAATAGTACAGGTACATAGTTACACAGTTTGTACCTTATAATATAATTAACATATTATCATACTTTTAAGTAAGTATATCAAAGTATATTGTGCAAACGACAATATGAGAACCAGTTTTATTTTGGACGGATACGTTTGGAAACCCTCAATATTGAATATAATGTAAAATAAGGTTAAAAGAAATACATAAATAGTTAAGTACTTAACTGTATAAAGTCATCATAAATTAATGAAGATTTAATGTTTAAAACTTAATATCTATTATTAATAAAGTCATCAAAAATAGAATTCTGACTATTGAAAGTACACATTAATAATTAATTAAATTGATTGATGATAAAATTAATTATCAGTTAAGTTTTAAAAACAACGAAATAAGGAATGCGTTTTTTGTACAACAAGAGTAACCTAACAAATTTATGAGATTCAAAGATACTTATTAAAACATTATTTATCTATGTAATCAAACAAGTTGAAGTAATAGTGATGTAAATTATGTAAAAACTAAACAAGATTCATACATCTACACTTACACTACAACAAATAGGAGACATGCACAAAATTGAGCTAGAAATGAGCTTCACTGGATAAGGCACAAGAACAAGACAAACAAACAGATTCATCCTCCACAACGACGAGGCCTCAACTCTGATTTTGGGGTTCAATCATTCCCCTTTCTACCCAAATATCTGGGAGTCGACAGCCCCTGGTACAATTAACCCGCAGTTTTTATGAGCACAATGGGGATCAGGACACAACATTGTAAGTGTCCGCTGTGGGTTGGTAGGCGGGTGGGCCAGGCGCCTGAGGAGTAGCGCGCGCGCTATACGGAGGCGCGGGGGGCGGCGCCGGCCAGCCCTCTGCGTACCCATACCCGCTGTTGCCATATGACGGTGATTCGCACTGGGACAGCGTGTCTACTCTGCTCTCGTAGGGCGCCACTTCGTACCCGCGCCCGACATTGTCATACGACTGCATAGTCTCGTAATTCTTAGGCGGATCGTACCTGCTCGGCTCGTTGTACGGGCCGACGACGTCGTGGCTGGTGGTCGCTCTGGAGGCTCCTGATTTTCTTATCGTGTCGTAACGATTGGTCATTATAGGCACCGACTCGGCTTGCGGTTGGGGATCGTAGCCGTCTTCCAATCGGGGCGCTTCCTCGCGTTCCGGGGGATGATAAGACGCCGGTCGCGCCGCGTGGAAGTTCGAATAAGAAGAGTGCGCCGAGGTGGGTCGTGATGGGCGGGAATCGCGGGGCAGAGAAGCATTTGATGCTAAATACCCCGCATTTCTATATGACCGGCGTGATCTGCGTACTGAAGAGCTGGTGCCTCTTGACCCGGAGCGTCGCTTCACGCGACGAGGCGTCATTGGTTTTAAAGAACTCTCGCTAACGGCTGTGTCGGTGGGGCTAAGTTCTATGGTGTATACTTGACGCCGCGGCAATGTGCTTTTATCTGTAAAGAAAAAATAAAACAATTCAGTAAATACAAAGGCAAAAGACATCAAAAAACTTTAATACTAAAGGGTCACTGGGTGCCTTTCTCAATATTTATCCATACACATTACGCATGCCAGCAAGTATGTTCAAATATTTGTAAGTAATTAAACGAACTATGTAAGCCTGTATAATGTTTACTTCTAAAATAAAAAAATCTTTAGTAAATATAATTAATCTTAAAACTTATAGTACACTTTTTAGTTTAAATATAACTGTGGACATAGTTATTACCTGAAGTTGGCTTTTGTTTCCTAAAAGACCTAAAAGCCAATAGTATTGTAAGGGGCAAGGCAGTAGCAGTGAGCAGAGCAGCTAAGGCAGACTGTGCTAGTTCCACATGGGGCCATTGGAAGAAGCAGCCATCCACTCTGGCCGGGCGCCAGGTGCCTGGCCCATCAACCTCTCCCCACACAGGTTGACAGCCCCAACCATTCCCCTCCCACCAGCTCACACTACCAGTTCCCAACGATAACAATCCACTTTCCTGAAATAAATAATAATTTAGTCACTAGTTCAGAAATAAGGAAAATAAAGATTCAGTTAGTAAATACAGAGAAACATACAATGCACACAAGTTCATCATCATCACAACCCATCACTGGACCACTACTGAGGGCGGGTCTCCTGTCACAATCAGGAGGGTTAGGCCATAGTCCACCACACTGGCCAAGAGTGTATTGGCAAACTTCACACACCTTGAAAATCATTAGGGAGAACTCTCTGACATGGATGTTTCCTCACAATGTTTTCCTTCTACCAAATATATTATTATTTAAACAAAATTACAACTAAATATTTTGTACAAAATACAGTAAGACCAAAAGTAGATCAGTCCTAAAGGGCAATTATGAAGAATTGAGTTGATTTTTCAATTTATAAAAATTTCAATAAGACATTTTAGACTTACACATATTAATAATTTTATAGACAAGTATAGTGAGCATGTAAGCCACACTTACCCTATTTAAAGATCCTAAATTAAGATAATAACATATTAAAAATACATTCCAGGTCAACCACATAAAGCTCCATATTGCATACTGTGAAAAGAAATGTATAAAAATTACTTACATCATCTTAACAATTTATTTCATTGAACATGAACTATAGCTAAATACTTACAGCGAGTAGATACTTGGTTATATACTGTACAGCTCCAAAAGACCCAAAAATTATCAACAAAATATTAACAAAGTTGGCAATAATAGGCAACCACATATAACCCAAGAAATCAAATACTTGTCTTTGTACTGTGATAATCTGCAAAAAATATATAAAGGGAATGTAAATTAAATAACATGAAGTAAAGTAAACCTTACATTCACTTTTGTAATATACACGTACCAACTCAAGTATGCACACAATTAACAACAGTGTCCTAAGTCCACAAACGGCCATTTCGAATCGATGTTTTTGTCACAATTTCATTTCTCATGACTAAAACACTAGCTTTTACTGTGGTTGTTAATACTCATGGTAAAAAAAAGTGACAAATACAACAGGAATGCACGGTTTAAATGCCAATTAATACTATTTATCGTTAAAACGTAAAAGGAAATAAATCATACAGTTATACCTATTCTACGAGAATACTGTCAAAAGTGACAGACGAACAAGACTGAGTGATATTTATATTGACATTGACAGTCGTGAACAATCAGTAATCACAAAAGTTAGGTAAAAGTGGAAACAGCGCTCCTAATACCTATTTAAAGCAAAGTACTACTCTAACAACTCTTGATTTTCCCGCGATGTGACGAGGCTGATTCATACAATAATAACGTGAGCAACGAAAAATAGACAAACATAAAATGGTAGGTAAACAGTAAATGAACAGACTATATAGGGATACTACGTATTGTAAATGAATAGGTAAGGTCTAGCAGTAGTTCGCTTTAGACTGAGTGTCAAATACCACCCAGAGTCCATCGAGTGCAGGCGTTGTGTAATTATGTCAAATAATAGTAAAGAAATATAATAGTAAAATAAAAGTTAAAAAAAATGTTTTGTGTCAGAATCGCTAAAGGTAATATGATTATATTGGGACTTTTATATTCTGCATTAGTTTCCAATAAGAAAATAAATGAGCTAGCTCAAATTTATTTTAATTGAATTTTAATATGTCCGCCGTCACGGTCACGATCTAAACTCAGTGAGATAATTCAGAAATGTATAAGCTTCCAATATTAAGGCTTAACACACACATACCGACCCGACCCGACCGATTGTTCCGCCGAGAGTTGGTCCGTGGCACAGAGTACTTTACACTCCGGCTTGTCTATTCAGTACCACGCACGGCACTAATATGTAAGCAGTAAGTACTTTTAGTACTCTGTGATCAATCGATTTCCAGTCTTGTCCCTCGCGTTACCAGTCTAGAATTTTACAATTTGGAGTACCTATTTTCTACTTTAATAGTGTTTTTTTAGTAATTGGAGTTTGTTTTGCAAGTAGTAAGTATTTACTAAACCAAATTTAAAAGTTATTACCAATTTCCTATGCAAATGTTTGAGATTCATCCACAATAATAACGCCGGTAATTTTTCAGATCGAAATGGCGGAAACTCTTGTCCCTCTGGAATCAAATCCCGAAGTAATGAATAAATTTCTCGAAAAAGTTTGCGTTCCAACTAAATTCAAAATTGTCGATGTAATGGGCTTGGAACCTGAAATGTTGTCTTGGGTGCCGCGACCTGTTCTCGCCGTGACTTTGCTGTTCCCGATCTCGGACGCTTATGAACAACATAAAGATAATCAAGAAAGCCAGATTTTATCGACGGGCCAAAAAATTTCCAGTAACCTTTTCTACATGAAACAAAACATACAAAATGCATGCGGGACCGTCGCTCTCGTGCACGCGATTGCGAATAATGTTGATAAAATCGAACTGAATAGTGGTCATTTGCAAAATTTCTTAGAACAAGCTAAATCTCTCGATTCAGCTAAGCGTGGGGAATTGTTTGTAAAGACTGATGGCATCATTAATGCTCATAAGGAATTGGCTGAAGAGGGGCAAACAAGTAAACCAAAGCCTGATGATCCAATTAATCATCACTTCATTACATTTGTCCATAAAGATGGTGTTCTGTATGAGTTGGATGGTCGTAAAGCATTTCCTATCAATCATGGATCTACTACACCAGACAGCCTCTTGGAAGATTCAGCCAAAATATGCAAAGAGTTTATGGCCCGTGACCCAAATGAAGTGCGGTTCACAGTTGTGGCTCTGGTTGCATCTGATTAAAAAATTTTATACTTTACAAAAGTTTGCCACATTTCTAAATCAAGCTACGTGCTTACAGTAATTTTAGCTTAAGTAACTTTGGTATTTAATACTTTATTATTCAAGCTATGCTTAGCTATGCCTACGTGATATTAAAGGAGTATTTATTTATATGGTATTTGATTTCTCAGTTCTCAGCATGTAAAAATTATATAAAAGACAGTATAAAAAGTAACATCCTGAGTATCTCACTTTGATAGATGTGATAAGCTCTAGGAATTCTTTTAATGTAAACTTTTCTGGAGAAATGGCAGTGCTTCTGGTCTGCTAGAACAGTCTTATATTGTACTGATATGCTCTACTTCTGCCTACTGTTTCTGAGGAAGCCTATGTTGCCCTGCAGGGCAGGGGGGGGTCATTAAATGGTTGAAGATTCCGGAGGATTCATACTCTTAATAATGTTTTTTTACTCACGCTACTTGTCACTAAATTCGAATACTCTCAAGGATCAGCTAGGAACAAATCGGCTACATTTTGCACACTCACTTGCATATGAAAAAAGTGTGCGCGCGGTGGGTGCCGAAAATACTCACGCCGCTGGACAAGCAGAGCCGATGTGTAGCGATAGCCCTGACTACGTTATTTCGCGTTTCACATGGATCCGGCAGTATGATCCAGAGTCAACCAGGATTCGATGCAGTGGATAGAAAAGAGAAAAGCCGCCAGGGAAATTAAAATTGTAAAATCGGTATCCAAGCTCATGGTCATTGTATTTTTGTGAAGGATTTTTTTTTACCGACTACCTTCCTAAAAAAACTACAATGGACTACTGTTATGCTGCATTGCCGGCCAAAGTGCGTCAAGTGGTTGCCGAGAAAAGAAGGGGATAACTGTCGAGAAGAGTACTGTTTTTGCAGGACAAATGCGTCTGTGCACACTGCGCGAGTTGCAAGACATGCCCTGACCGAGACAGGATTTGAAAAAATCTATCGCCCACCTTACAGTCCAGACCAGACCCCCAGTGATTATTTCCTTTTTTCCAATTTAAAAAAGGACCTTTGAGACCGAAGATTTTTGGGTGACGAAGAAATGAAGTCTGCAATAGACGAGCATTTTGAAGGGGAAAACGGCGAGATTTTTTTTCTTGGTTTATAAGCCCTTTATGAAAAAATAAGTGCATTGAAGTAGAGGACTTCGAAGAAAAATATTTTTTTCATACATTTCTGTCAACATTATAAATAACCTAAGCTCAAAACTTTTGAAGTATTGGATCATTAAAAAAAGCGTATAGTAACATGGCGCGAATTCTTTGATGAACTCTCGCTATCTAAAGGCATCTAAAAACGCTTACACATTCACACCACCGCACTAGGATTCCCTGTATTGCGGGTGGCGGACACACAGAAAACAACACAATTTAACACCCAAGACCCGAGCACAAATATTTATCTGCCAAATAA
>DWLO01000403.1:0-20975 GCA_018245335.1 Dalla quadristriga | reverse complement strand
CTATGGCAATCCCTAATGTCACGATAGACAATACCTATCTTAGTCATCGGCTTTCAATATTAAAATACACACTTAACATAAACATTAAATAACGTAACCCACTCAAATAATTGAGTGATTAATACAGTTAGCATTAAATTGCAGCAAAAATGCAGCACTTATGGAGCAGTCTTGTGCGGAGAGATCCGTGGCCTTCAATGGGCTGTAAGCCAAGACTCCGATGCACTACATCGGAGATTGGTACCTCTATGGAATAGGGCTGAGGAATACGGAGACTAGGAGGAAATCAGAGTCTGGGAAAAATAAATTACTGTAAAGTCATTAATTACATTCCCAAACCATTTCTTAAGTAAAATGGATTTTAATGATAACCTGCAACAAAGTCAAATTCATATAATTATGTCTTCATCCAATGTATTTTTAACACAATAATTGGCAAATTAAAGACGTACATAATGCCAAATTTGTTCAATCTGGTAGCAATAAAGATTTCGTCTTTTGGTAAGTCGCCTCCGCCGTCACCCATGTTTGTGTTTGGAGCTTTACACAAATATGCGATACAACGCAGTGTCTCCGTCTATATCCGTGAGGGCAGTTTGCCAAAGTGCCCGGGGCACATCGCTTATCGCCCGTCACCTGAAAATTTCACATGTCTCAGTGACGCATCGGTCATGCTCCTCCGTTATTATGACACTCATGCTGCAAGTATTCATTGTCTTGCATTCCAAATACAATAATTTTGTACCTTTATTAAACAGCTAAAGAGTACTATGCAACCTGATGAGTGGTCACCATCCTGCCAATTTGTGAAGTCCTTCAAATCGTGTCAAGAGGCCCGTTTTATGTTCTGTTAGCATATACTCGAAGCATATCCACGGAACGGACGGAATATTTAATAAGTTTGACAATTTCTGAGTGTGGTTTGATTTTACAGGACGGACCACGGATGGATTTTGCGACAACTAAATATGTGATTGGATGATGCGTCATGAGAGTAGATGCCCAGAGAAAACAGCATTGCATCGCTGTCCTCCTTTTTTGCGCCTTTTTAAAACTCCGTTTCGTAGCGTTCGGAAAGCTTCAAGAAAACGTTGCTTACAAAAACATGTACGCGCTAACTCGATCGCGGAGGGCCACCATAGATTTAACTCTATGTATTTCACTCTATGCACTCTATGGATTTTCTATAAACATTTTGTATAAAACGTATGTTTACGATTATGATGATTTTGGCAGATATTTCATCACACATAGCGTCTATATATTGCTCACAACTCGCCTTTATGAGTTTATAATATTTTTAAGTTTGTCATTCACAATATCGATTGCCCTGGATGCCGCAGCCAATAAATCCCAAATCACTTTGTGTGGTGAGTCATAGGTGGCAAAACCGTAAAAAGGTCTAGCCTAGTTATTAGTTTTTACGGGAACTTTCCATAATAGTGCTGCTAGTATAACGAGTCTATTCTACTTTTGAATAAGTCTGATTTAGCGGCCGTCGTGCGCGGTACATAATAAAGGCTTTTCGTGATGGACGAAAATAGATCTCGGCAAAGTCCAGTAGGATTATTTGCGCTGCAGAGGTCTTTGTATGGTATATTCTAGTTTAGTCTAGCTATAACGTACATTAAAGAAGATTTACCGTAAAAATCCCCAACAAAGATAGACAGACAATGACAATATATAGAAACACAGATTGCTTGCTTTATCCGTTATACTTACAGCAATATCGTTTGTATTTTCAATTTTTTATTTGCAAACATTCCCCCGAGCTACTACGAGTACATCCCCAACAAATTTTAAATGCACCTTTAAGAATGATTTGATTCCCAGGGCACTTTCGCTCACGAGGACGTTCAATTTAGTCCATAGAGAACGAAATTTTATGAGACCGAGATATTGCTGAAGCGAAGAAAACTTCGGCAAATGTGTGTTATCACATGAAAACCCATGCGTTATCCAAACCCGGCTTCTAACTACTTTAGTGGAATCTCATTTCAGTTTGCAGGTTTCATCTTCGGAAATGAGTTACCGTAAAGACTTAGATGACCACCAGTAAATTAGAGACTAAAACAATAAAATTTGGGTAACCCATAAATAAGGAGCAAAGTAAAAGAACTCATTTGATACATTTCGTTAGTGCAACTATAAAATCTCATTTACAAAAGCACTTAGGTATTATCTAGTCTAAAAATTATTTAAGTTCGAAAATACTACAAAAAGCTTCGAGAAAAGCTAGTCCCGTAGTGCGACATTTATCTTATATCGTCTTGGGCTCTTAAACCGTAAATATGCTATACTATACACGGGAATCAGAGAACCCTGATACTTAAATACCTTCGCCTAATACAACAGAGAGAAGTGAGTGGCTAAAAAACAACTCGCACATGATCATGGTCGTATCTCAGGTAAAGCTGATACACCTCCTTTTGCACTGTCATTCTCGTGCTAAAATGTCTATATTTTACTTGCTCTTTGTGTGGTAATTAATGAATGTATTACTTCTGGACAAAATGTATGTCCCTTAAGAACTAGCGATTCAGTAACATCTACAAACAACGTTCGTACGACGACTGTTAACGATTTCAAACATTGGGTTTTATGTTACTAATTATTTGTAATTATTTCTTTGAAATACATTTTCATCAACAATAATACATAACATTTTTTTCAAATTTTGTCTTTTTTTTAAATTTTATTATTAAATTGGATTTTGCCCTCGTAAGATTATTTTTTTCTAACAAACTTTCATCTTCTGATCTATCTACGCGCTTTGCTTTACTTTTACTTACTAAAAGGATAGTTAGAACATAATCATAGTCTTCAAACGATTTAAAATAGTATTTGTTTGTATGTAAATACAATAATTTAAATATACAATCAATTTCAATAATTTTATCGATAACACAATTCCCATAGCATCCCTATGGCTATCCCTATGGATTTCGGAAAATGAAAATCTACAGCGGGTTTATTTATTCATACAGCACAATTTCTGAAAGATGAAACCGTAGAAAACTTGTTAAATAAATAATAAGACCGCGCGCATCCGTCTCTTTGAAATGAAACATCCAAGTAAAAATAATTTTCATAACGCTTTTACTGTGTTTAATGTATAAGTAACCTTTTTTCCGTTGTTCCTTATTTAAATATTTTTTTTATATCATTAGAATAGCAAACAGGCATGCATTCTCACCAACCACTACCTCATATAGAAAGAAATCTGTGACCAACTTCGGATAGGACTGTGCGAGTGGTTGTAAGTTAGTCCTGTTAGTATTAGGTGCTAATGTTAGTTTTCAGTATTCGACAGTAATAGGACTGTGGGATTTAGGACTGTCAGTGTCAGTTAATCCTTTAAGTAAACATTAGTAATCCCAGTTAGTAATCAATAGTATTTGTCCTATTCGAAGCTGGTCTCAGATGTGTTGCTACCCTTGAAGACTGGAGGTGGTCGCCTCTTGTATAAGTGTATCCAGCATCCACTCCTTTCCGACTGGAACACAACTGTTGAAAAAAATATTCCACCGCAGAAATGGGTGTGGCTGTGGTACCGCCCGGGGCGAACCGTATACAGGTTCGAGCACCCGGGTAAAACTCCTTTCAATCCTGGCAAATCCTTTGTTGCTTAAATTTCCTTGGCATAAGAATGCTGGACGGAAGTTTCCTCTTTGACTAAGAAGGATTGAGGATATAGTCTACAACGCTAGCCAAGTGTGGGTATGCAGGTTTCATACACTTTACAGAATATATTAAAACACTCTCAGGTAAACTAAGAGGTTTCCTTACACCGTTTTCTCTGGGAACATCATTGTTTTTTAAACTAATAGGTAGGTAACTTTAATAAGCCAGTAAGGTGAGTGCCTGAAATTCGGACCTCCGATTAGAAAGTCTCCCCCATTCGTGACTGGCTGCTGCTTGATAATATAGTACCTAATTATTTAGTTACGGGATGGATGTTATTGGATGGATGGATGGATGGGATCTAGTTACAGGTATCGTAGAGCATCGGTAACGTTTACAAGTAGTACTTACTGCTCAATAGGCTGACGAGTATCTAGCTAGCGCTTTTTCGCTTTCAGTCATATGATTGAAGGGGTAACTGTCAGTTATTCCACGTCTGACATGTCACAAGAAACAACATGGGTAGGATCCGGGTCAGTGAGGTCGGTATGATGGCATTAGTAGCTCATACAAATATTTTTAAGAAATACTGGTACTATATGCCTTAAGACATATAATTTATAAAAAAACAGTAGAAAATGCTTCTGAGTTTATGATAACCAGTTAGTTATGAACAAAACAATCTGAAATACATGTTTTATTCGTAATTCATCTAAAAATTTCTTTGTCATCAAGATTGTATTGATTCTACAATAAAATTCGCGGTCCACTGGAGGGCACGGTTTTCTTTCCCTCAACTGAGGCGTTCCGGAGCGTAGCTCCTCAACGCCAGTCATGTATTAGCAGAAGTACATATTCCATATAACAATATTGCAATTTTCAATGTGTTACTAAGCTAAAGAATTACAACAATGAGCAATCATTTTCATGAATATTGCAGGCGACACAGAATGTAAACTCTACATTAGTATTCAGGTTGCTATCATAAAGAATCAGGTATAGTTATTCCAATTTACAAAATAGTCCACACTCCTGCAGGCAATAAAATAAGAAACAATTTAAATACATTACAAGGCTGAGTTCATTTTAAAATGAGTATAGGTACAATAAAAGGGGCAAATAATCGCACAGTAAATTCTAATGAAAAATAAAGAACTTTATAATCTGTAAAAGGATTCACCTGGGAATGAGTAAATTAAAATAAAGTCTCTTTCCGGTTTTCCGCAGGGTCCGTCCTTGCTTTAGGGACTGTCTTTAATAGTCCACTTAATCATTTTTTGTGGTATTATTATCTGACGTTAAAAATAATATAAAAATATTTATACACCCGATGCACATAACTACAAAGTAATAATTCATAATAATGTTGTTTATACTGTGCCATGTATTGGATATAATACAATATAAAAAGCCGCTAGTTGTTAAATGTTATGACTGTTTCGTGCTCCGGAGGGCACGTTAAGGTTTACCGATAAATGTTCTGTAATTTTTACGCGTTAATAGAATACTTGGTGGCGTGACTTCTCCTCCTTTTTTGAAGTCGGATAAAAAAAACTGTTTAATGTTGAACACCTCTGGTATCGTTACATGGTCCCTTCCAAATAGGGAACAGGACACTAACAGGACCTAATACTAACAGGACGAGTTAGTTAGTCCTATAAGTATTAGGTTAGTAAATAATACTAAGTCCCATTCGAGGTTTGTCACAGATGACCATGGGCGGCAGTGGTTAGTGGGACTGCATTCTCGTTTACTATTCTCATTACATAGATTTTAGTGTGGTGTTTTTGATTCAGACCTGGTACAATTGCTATTGGTATGATTGCTGTGTTTGTGCGAGTTCCGTGTCAGCGGTAATAAATATATTTTGGGATGGTATTCATCTGTTATATTATTTTGCAGTTCCCGAAGCTACTCGTATTATTTATAGTAAATAATATTTTAGACTGCTTTAAAGATTGTTCTTTTAAAGGATATACCAACATTTCTTTTATAATACCATAGCCATAGCCTTCAATATACTCTTATAATTTATTGTTGTATTAAAATGTTACCATTAATTTATAGTTTGAGAAAACAAAAGCAGAAACAGCCCTTCAGGCTACAAAAGAAATGAAAACATCCAACGTTCGTTGTTGATAAGTATTTTTTGTAGCGTAACACAGAATGAAACCCAACAATTTCATTCTGTTTTAACACAGGATTTCGCCGGCAGCTAATGGCCAATTACATTACCTGCAAAATTCCCGCTAGATAAAGCTTAATATTTTATATATTTACCTTAGATAGGAAGTTATGTGTATGTTTGAGTTAAGTAGTAGTACACCCAGCAGACAGAAACTTAAAAAATAAAAAATGTTGAATAAAAAACTTCTGTATGAAAACACTTAAATGTGACAACTACAACTACAACTTTCATAGTAATTGGTGAAACGCGGACTCCTTGAAGCTCATCTATGCAATTCGCTAACATCAGTCTCGCTCTCAACCTCGACTTTACTTGTCCCTTCATACAAGAATGGTCAAACTGACCATTTTCGTGGTATAGTGGCCCCAATTTGTCTGACCAAGTGGGTAAAATTGGAACTAAATGCGTTTAATTACATTTTCTTTTAATCTGGGCGAGGACAACGATGCCGTCAGCTGTACGTCACCGGGTCACATAATTTCGTAGACCTATCTCGTCGACGAGCTCAACGCTGAGCGTGATTTTTAGTGAATTGCACCCCTCTTAAATACATACTAACATCCATTAGATAAGCTGTTCCCGTCAGCGTATTTTAAAATATCAACTCCTATATATCCTATGGAAAGATTATCGTAAAATCATTTCTTAATGCATGAATCAATTTCTTTAGAGAACGTACCTACATGAAATTTAAAAGTTGTCAGCTTTATATTTCGTGATTACGTACTAAGATCAAAAATTACTGAAATAAGCTGGAAATTCAGTAAAAAATTTAATACTTCAAGTAATTCCTTCACGACTAAACCATACGACCGATCTTCATAGAATTTGGTAAAAAGATCGTTGCAGTCTCGGAAAAGTCATAGGATATTTTTAAACCCGAATATTTGTACATACTCAGAGGGAATGACAACATCATAATCTTAACGCGGACGAAGTCGCGGTCAAGAGTTAGTTAGAAATAAAAACAATAAAACGTACAGTAAAATCTATGCTAGTTAGACTTTCATGTTATCTTAGGTAAACGGCATCTAGCGGTACCAGCTATAACTAAATACTCACCTGGTTTCAGAGCCAACTACAGTCCAACCTCGCCTACGACGCACCGCGCGGATTTCAGCTGTAACCACGCGGTCGCGAGTTCGACGCTGCCGATTTGCGCTTCCGGAGAGAAGTGCAGTGGCGCCCTCCTCTAGCTCGGCGATCGGCAACATAGCGGGAGGGTTTGAGTCCGAGTTCGAAGTACATACAAACACGTTAATAAGATGTCGCTAGGTTCAGTTGCTCAGGCTGTTCCTAATTCACATTTTTACTGTGCCTAATTCATTACTGACGTAACATATTTGTGTATAAACCACTGAAGTAAAGTAGCAAGTAAATGTTGAACTGGTTTTGACCTTTGAACTGAGTTAGAATCGAGTGACCAGATACTAAATATTGTAAGCATATTTTCTAGATATTCTTTCATAATATAGATAGATTTTCTTTCATAAACACACTCTTTTACCCCAGACCAACTCAACTAAAACCTCTGTATTCACCAGAAATTACGTCATATAGGTAAAACAAAAGCAAGTAAGAATATAAGTAGGTACGTGCTTTTGTTGGTGAAGTGCACCCCAATTTATGTGCTCGAACAAATAGCCAGCGGGTGCATAAAAACAAGATGAAATACCGAAAATTTTCTCTTGCATTCAAAACAGGTTGGACTAACCGTAAAATGAAATATCATATTATACTTACTAACTCCAGGGTGTTAATTTAAAAATATTTCAAATATTTTCCCACATTTTAAAAAGATTAGATCATGATATACCCAGGTGGATAAAATGAGGGAGCCGAAAATTATGATGATTTTCATTAAAGAGTGAAGTTTGTTTATTTGCCTTGAATAATAATAAGATATTACAAATAAAAGACAATAATAATGTAATTACATCTGCAATCAATATGCGTTGCTCTTTATATTTTGCCTAAGGCCAAATTCTTCTTAAATGGAGACTGGAGCGCTTCTTTCATACACGGATTTATATACGAGCCGTTCGTCTCAGACTTCAGAAGTTCCAACGCTGCAATGAGGCATACCCGTTTACTACTTTGATATGATAAAAATGCTGCTTATTGCTTTATCATCCAACGCCAACTAGGACTTAAGAACTCGTGAGTAAGCTCTTTATTTAAAGCTCCAAGAAACTAAGAGAAAAATAAAGAGCGCTATCTTAAGCTGTAACTTTTCTTTCCGTTCATTTTGTTTCAAACTTATTCCTTTAGTTTGATTCCATGAATTGTTCTTTTATTACATCCATCGCACGATATGAAGTGTTTACATATGTAGTTAAATTATAATATCCCACCTAAAACCAGTGATTGCTACGAATTATTTTTAAGGTTGCTTTTAAATATAAAGATAAGTTAAAGTTTTAATATATTGTTTCATATAAAGAGTACAAGCGTCTTTCATTATTTATCGCAGTAGCGGAAATCATAACAAATCAATTGATGTTCAGCAACCAAATGAACGTCAACACGACCTTGACCTATAGAATTATTCGTATCAATAGAATATTTTCATACTAAATGCACATGCAAAACTCTGACGTGCTACGGACTGCTCAAGCACCGATCGCATTAGCGGTGCCACTTCCACCACTGATGCATGTCGACATCACATGTCGTTTGACTTAGTGAACGCTTACATTCATTCATTTAGAGCCAAAATACCATCAAAACCTCACACATAGAATGTGCACGCTAGTCTCAGCATCTGAGCGCAACACAACACACGACACGACATGTAAGTCTTATGTGAATCCACCTTAATAGTTTCCCTCTCAAAATTACCCAACTAAAATGGCATCTGACTAATACTTGTAAATGTTAGTGTTCTAGTGTACATTGAGCAAAAAATGTGTTTAATGAAATTAATCTGCATTCGGGATGAACAAGCCAGAAGTCAGCCAGTAGTTTAGTTAAGTAGGTGTAAACTATCTTTGTAGTCACACCTACACTTAACTGCACATCCCAATAAACTTTCATCAGTTAACACGCTGAGATTTCAGTCACCGCTTACTAGTTGGTTATTTCTGATTTTGTTGTTCGTATATCGGCAAGTACTCTTCATATAGGTCAAAACTATGCGAAATGAGTTGTAGTTCATGTGAGTTGATGACGCAAACTGAAAGATTATACTAGTGCTCTAATTTTTTGTTAATCTTTTGCAAATAAGTATTTAATTTTTAGATATCCAGATTGTTATTGGGGTTATTTGGAGCTAGTCTAAAACTGATATAAACTTATCGTTCGATTGATTTAATGACATACATAATATATGTAACCTTTTTAAAATTTGTTATCGTGAAGGGTTACTATAAAATATTGCTATTATGAAAAGTACAAGTGTAAAAAGTCTGAAAATGTTTTAGCACGAAAAAATTATTACAATTTGGCGGACACTAAAATATTTTACGCATTCTCTTTGAAGTCAAATATGTGATTGTTCTGGCCAGATTGTCTTAAAAACGTGTTTTGCATTGTAGGGAATGTTTTTTTTCTTGTTTTTTTACCGACTTCAAAAGAGTTGCTCAAAAATTTCAAGTGAAACGGAAATAAATGAATAATATTCGTTTAATATAGATGGAAATATACCATCATTTTTAGGCGTTTTATTACGCAGTCGGGTAAAAACAATAGCTTTCAGTTATACCGGTTTAACTATTTTAAAGATTTGTTTCTTTATCTGGTGAGGTTTTTCTTTTAATGGAAAGTGAACTTAATGAAACGTCATGCCGTCGTAACCAAGTTTGAGAGTAATGATTTATGGAATTACATTTTCTTATTTTTTCGCGTTCGTTTGTCACGTATATTGAGTCGGCACCACCCACTTATTCGTATTTATTTCTGGAAGATGGGATGTCCTACTTAAGATTTTTTCTTGAAAATATTTTATTTACAAATTTGCTTTACAAGATATTATATTGTGGTAAGCTAAATCACGCATTCGTTGGAGTTTTGCAGTACCTACTATCACAGAGTAGATAATAAAAAATAGTACACGGATATCGCCGCCACTAAAGTCCTGTTTTCATTTTATCTCTTTAATTTATTTATTTATTTTGTTAATCATGTCGCAATAAAATCCCAATTTCGGATTTGACAAATCAATTATGACAAAGAACAAACGGGACTTTTGGTGTTTTACAGTTGCTGCTAGTACACACAGTAACACAAAGAACGATCACTGTATTATTAAGTACTATACACATTTAAAAATCTTCTCTATTCCAACTTACGTTTCGTACGTACCTATTCCAGATTCGTTGTTGTTTCATACGTTTACGCTCAACCAAAATCAATGTAGGTACCTAATGTAGGTAAATTTTATACCTTTCAGCTTTCAGTTAAGGACATGGGTTGGTATTACTTAAATATAATTAACAACAATACTATAATTAACTATATAAATATAATTCACCATAATCCTCCAACAATCCGCATTGGAGCAGATTTGCGAAGGATGCTCTAGGGCTCCTCAGTTGTGAGGAGAGACCCGTGCCCACCAGTGGGCCATTATGAGTTGCAGTCAATTAACAACAATGAACCGATGGCAAAAAATATATAAGCTGAAACCTGATATTTCATGTATAAAGAGCACGTATTTTATTGACTCCATAAACTGACTCACCTTTAATTTTATTGTATTATAAAAAAGGAAAAATAAAACAGTTTATGACTCTTATAGAACCCTCGCAAAGGGGCACATCGATTCCAATTGATTGTTTCACGGAAAAATAAAATCTTTACAGTGTGGTGTGTGCGGTATATAAATGCTTTCTCTATATCACTAAGCATATTTCAGGATAAAAAATATGATATCACACGAACAATTTAATTGATAGTAAACTCCTTGGATGGATTTGATGTAAATGATGTCCAATTGAATGTAATAACAGTAATTAATAGCTGCCTACGCTGACAAATTATTATTTGGTCAATTGATTAGTGCACTATTTGCGTTCTCTTGGCCTGATTCAGCAGTTACCCAGAGCTATGTATTCTATTATTTATTCATTAGATCAAAACACATACAAAGCGGACGGTTGTGATACGTAATTTTTTATAGAAAAGCATTACGAAAAACAGTCGGGCCATGGTATTTACTGGAAATGTTTAATTAATACATACTTTTGCTACTTTACTTAGTGTGTTGATGACACTAACAAGTTACATTTTATACACTGACACAAACACGTTTGATGTCTCCTTTATTTATAGTTTTTTAAAACAAATCACACAGTGGAACACTTGAAACATAAAAGGTTGAACGCGACATAAACTCTGCGCACTTCTCGTCTGTTTATGATCCTCTACACTGAGCTTGAGCAAATATTCGAGCATACTTTTGCGATATATTTTAATTTCGATCAACGTTTATATTGGTCGGAGCTGGATGTGAACTGCGCGTGCGTCTTGGCGCGTAATCTGTCGCCTCTAGCGCCACACAGCCACAATTGCGACGACAGGTAACGCTCATTGAAATATTTCGTGAATTTCAAAAAAATATGGACGATGATATTTCACTGTCTTCTGGCACACGCGAATGACTAAGCCAAATAAATCACGAACAAAAAACTATGACGTTATTAGAAAAACGCTCCTCGCGTAAGTGAAAATTACGGGTTTAAATCCTATGTATTTTTTTTTAAAATACGCTGTGATGTTTAATGTGACTGCCCCAGCGGTGCCTAAAGTTAAATAAGGTTTACAAGTTAATAGATTTCTGAATTAACCAGTTATTAATTACATTATTTTTTGGTGTGCATTAAAGTATATTTGTATTGTATTTAATAAACGTTTAAAAGTAAGACCGATGTTTTGACTTCAAATTGGAGTGAAAGGATACCAATTTGGTATTTTATTATGTACTAGCTGTTGCCCGCGACTTTATCCGCGTTAAATGTATGATCAGTATTCGGCTTTAAAAGTATCCTATGACCTACTCCGTGACTCAAGCTATCTTTCTACCAAAATCTATCAAGATCGTTTGTATGGTTTAACCGTGCGTATAAAATAATAAATTAGTTTCCACATTTATAACATAGGTAAGATTTCTTCTCAAATTAAATATTATACGAAAAACATCGTGAGAAGTGCTATGCAAATTTAATATTTAACTTAACCTAATATTTGTTACATGATGAAACTACACGGAAATGTAACAGTATTATTATTTATTGTATTTTATTCGGAAAGTATATTGACACCATTAAATTCCTTAAGAATGTTGAGACTCGAGTTTAAATGCCTTTTATTTTTGCTACATAAATAGATATGTATCTATATTAAATTAAAATTATTGCACCAGACGGTCATACAGAACCAATTCTTTATTTACTCTTTAGTGTTTCATGAGGGATATTGAACAGGTCAAATTCTGGGAAGTCATAGAGTTTAAGTATCCATAGCATATCCATTACAGGTATACATAGCATAGCATTCTATTGCGCCTGCACTTAAAATGCGTCTGCAAAAATTATTCAATTTCGCATTTGCTCTCGCTTACGGACTAACTACTACTAAACTATACTACTCTACTACTGTACTGTACTAAAATGTTTATAGTCGTAGGTACGTATTATAATAAGCAATAATATCTACGTTAGCGTGTTTACGTGCGGCGGGGGACGAAAATAGCCAGTGGCAGAGTTTCAAATATGTCGCGCTGTCCTAAACCCCAGCCCAACAGTTTCTCATAATGTCACAATCATCTTATACTTGTATCATATCTAGTTTATTACTTTAGGAACTTTATTATATGTCAGGTGGTAGAAAAGGCTATTTAAATTTACAATTTTACGACAGTACTGACGAATAATTTGAGAATAATGAGAATAATATCCAATGCTGTTTGCTCATGATACATAGAAACATCACCTCACAAATACTAGTTCTTCAAAAATCCGCATTGAAATCGAAGAATTCGTTTCGGAGCTAGAGACATTAAGACAAATAGAGAAAAAAAAACAAATTAATATATAAATTGGTCAGACTATGAACTAATGAAGACACCTTTTCATTCATAAGGTGTCTTCATTAGTTGGACAATCATTCTTTTGTGCTGTGCAACCGATTTGAGAGAAGACTGTCAGTAGGTTCTTAATAGACTGATCTCTAATAGGTTGAACTCGAAGTTGGATACTGCTTGCCGTGACAGGATGCCACTACGTCCTCGTGGAGGTGTCTCCCCAGATGCGAACACTGATTTTACTCAATTTCTTAGTAGCTTGGGAGTAGACTTATGTACACCCATCGTCGTACTTAGCAGCACGGCAGGAGAGTACGTCGCTAAGCTGTGAAAACGCATGGATATAAAGAAAAAAAAAAGAACAAAAACACTTTACTATAGGTATATTTAATTAGGTCACTGTGGGGTTTTGATAAATATGATTTTTGCCCTTATAATATTGCCAAGATTCGCATCCGTTTTCGAGCGCTTCTCTCATCATCCACGGGATTAACGAGCGTCGGCAACATTTTATGTTTTGACAAATGGTTTTATAAATACTTTGGTTATATTTAAATAACTACTTTTTTTGTTTGTATATTTTATTATTATCATAATTACACCCGTGGTCAGACTGACAGCCACATAGTAGATAAATGGTATCATGATATAGTCACCTTTATTATGGTGTCCTTCAAGAAATAGTTATTTGTTTTATTTTTAATGAATACAAAGTAATGAGGTACCTAAAAAACAGGCAGGAATCCTATCATCTGATATTATTTTATCGCTTAGTTTCCTAATGCGTGCGAAACGTCCAACGCCATTTATGGTATTAAAATAGGCGTTATTTTACTAAGCAGAATTACAGAGGTGGAATAAAATAGGAACAGTGCATGAGGGCACAAACGGGATAAGCACCTACACCTCATTAAGTAGACGATAAATTCCCCCTCGAGTTGGAAGCACGTGTAATCACGTGTTACGGAATTAATGGATTTATTGAGAAAACACGTTGATAACAAAAGAACTTGTTTCTTAACAGAAAATTAAATATATACATTAAACAAGCTAGGTGCCAAAATTTAAAATATTGTTGGGTACACAGTCGGTTCTTTCTTTTAAATGGGTGGACGAATTTAATGTGGTTCAAAATCATTTCGCTAATACTAGCCAAATATTTAAAAATTACATTTAAATATTATAATGAGCCTCAGCTTGAGAGGTACGATGCTCCAAGTTGACACACAGCCAGACATACAAAGGCATCCAACTTATAACACCTGTATTTTTGCGTGTGGTTTTAATAAAGGCTTTTAATAAATGCTGTGCCGTGCACGGTAAACTAATTGGTGGCCTGTAACTCTGGTTTTCTAAAACCTACTTCGGGCACCAATCTCCCGCAAAGTTAGGTCTCATACGAATATTAATCACCAATTGTACTAGGTAGTTCGATATTACGATCTTCTTGTGGTGAGCAAATAAATGATTTTATGATTTTTAATTATTAATGATAAATTAATTATGTTATAACAAGTATAACAACAGATTTTTTCACCGTGTTATTCAAGTTCCTCCGCGATATTGTAAACCCAGTAAGATATAGGCTTGATAAATTTAACTCTTCCGGTAACTATTGCTATTCTCAATCAAATATGTAATGCAAAAACAGAAATCATTAAAGAGTAGTAGGCTGTATATCAATCTGTGTTAGTTTATTATCCCTGTTAACATAATTTTATGGTGTATTCCCTAAACAGAATTATAATAGACCGTTTCGTAAACAAATGATGCTGTTTATAGATAATGAATGGGAGATGGCAGAATGACATGAATACTTGTATACAATCGGCTACGTGTGCTTATAGAACGAAGAACGTTTTGAAGGTAATGTCTAATATTAAACAGCAAGCGAATTTCGTACAAAATACACATTAATTTTAACAGCTTTTACTTAACAACATTTTTCCCATAATAGGTGTTCATTTTCATAGCATCTGTATTTGGTTCAACTAGTGTAATTTGGGGGGTTATTGCGTTTTTGTCGAGAAGGTGAAATTTAACTAAGGGTAACGTGAGCGGATTTAATGCCTAATGGCATTCTGTACCTGTCAATCTTGGGTGAAAATAACTCATATACTTCTGAAGAGTGATTAGATAAACTATATAAAGATAACGAACACAATAAATGTGTTTAAGATTAATTCCAAACAATTTATTATTATCTGCCTCAATAACGTCTGTCAAATAGTTCAAAACCGACTTTCACTATCAGACATAAACTGTAACAAAATCAATCAAATAAAAACAACTACACTGCTAACTGCTGCACTCCGCTGAGGAAATGAGCGCTAACAGAATTATTTATACTTCCGATCGGTCTAGTTGTAACTCAAAGTGGAACTAAACTAGGGCTCTACATGCCCTAGGCCACGGTAATTAGCCTAATGCTATCAATACTAAACGCATTGCCGTCGGTAAACAAATTGGGGTCATCTTGTACATACCTGCATTAATACAGTTATTTCACTACATATTTCTTTGTTGTGAGGACAGCAAACGTGCATGCAGTCCCACCGTCCACTGCCGCCCATAGACATGTGAATAAGATAGCAAATAAGCATGCAGCTCCACCCATCCCTGCCGTCCATGACCATTGAGACAAACCTCGAATAGGACCGTAAAAGAAATTGGGGATGTCAGTCCGGTTAGTACGAGATATTAATAGGAATGTTAGTTGGTCACTATTCGTACTGACGTCGTTCCTTATACTGATAAAGACTATGGGAGAAAGGACTGTTGGTGACTGTAAGTTCTGTTATTCGGTATTAGTGATAGTCCGGTTAGTAATGGTTAGTAAAAGTCCAGCTCAAAGCTAGCCAGAGACGCGATAGTACCCTTGAGGACTAAGGTTGTTGCCTGTTGTATAAGTGTTGCCGGCATCCACACTTTTCCGAAAGGAACACAATTGTTGAAAAACAATTATTCAACGGCAGAAATAGGTGTGGCGGTGGTACCGCCTCGGGCGCACCGTATACAGTTTTAACCACCTGGTACGGTAAATTTAGAGCAGTACCTACAAATGGTTTAGGTTTTGGCTTCAAAACCAAACCATCGGGTTCAAATGCTCGCTTATGTGAAACAAATTCATTTAAAGAATATCCATCACTCGCTCTAAGGGTGTAAGCAACAATCATGAGGAATCATGCACACCTGACAATGTCCCTAATGGTAATTTGCAATGCGTATGGGTCGAGTCTGCCTACCAGCACTAGACGTGGTGGAATGCCTAAATCGTTCTCATTTCAAAAGGAGACCCGTTCTCGTTATTGGGACGGATGTCTTCTGAGAGAAAGTGAAAACTTTGCAATAGAATTATGTTTGGTATATAGGTAAATGTAGTTTTTCAAAAGCGTCGAAGCTTATTAGGTGATAAAACTAGTGTACGGTTTGCCCGGGAATGTACCAACGCCACTCATATTTCTGCCGTCGAATTTCAGCAATTGTGTTCTGGTCGGAAAGGTGTTGGAAGCCGGCTACAATGCAATACAATACAATACTATTTATTTTACACCAAAAATAATGTCACAATATACAGTAACATAAAAACAGTGACAATATACAAAAGGCGGTCTTATCGCTTAAAGCGACTACTCTTATACAAGAGGCGACCACTTCAGTCCTCAGGAATAGCAAAGCATATGTAGCATCCAATAGGACTAGTACATTACATACACACTATACACTAGTATATTGTTGCTTTTGCTGTAATTACTTGGTGTGTAATAGAAATATTAACACCTAATAATATAATTAAAAATTAAAAAATTTGGTAAGTCCAGACTAACTAACTCTAATAGTACCTCGTTCATTCTTATTCGAAGTTAGTCACATAATAATATATCCTTGGGCGGCGACTGCTAACCCGTTTGTTATTCTCATTTAATAAAATAAGAAAAGATAAGATAAGAGAGTTATCAAATTATCGTCATCATTGCAATTAAATGCATTTATTTTGTCACGTTCCTATACTATTATTATTATAATATTTGTTTTTATACCGCCTCCGCCGCACTAAGTCCGTCTTCTGTCAGTATATTTCGTTTGTTTGCTAATAACAAAAATAGAACAAATTAAACGGATATATCAACGTGAGAATGAACTTCTTTTGTAGGTACTGTGTTTTCTATGTATAATATTGCTGTTGCTGTAATTACTTCGTGTTTACAATTAAGATCTATCTATTAACAATTTTCTACAAGAGTGGGCTTAAGGGTATGCCCTCCACGTTTAAGTTTAAGTTCATGGACGAATGTAGTGATCAACCCAACCCATTCCTTGGATGCTCAAGAAGACCGCTAACGGGCCATTACGCTATTTAATGATAATAGCCGAAACGAACTGTTTTACGTGGCTCCTAAACACGGAAATTCTCGTTATGAAATACCTTAGGGCAGACTATTAAGGGCTCTAGTCATTAATGACTGGCGCTCGTAGTTGTTTAGCTTAAGAGGCCTCTCACATTTACCTTCTCTCACGCTCGCACATTCTAACATTTTCAATGCGATACATGACAGCCCTCTTAAAATACGTAAAACATAACTGCAATCGCCGAACTATCACTAAGTGAGCTTTGGACGCGAGTGCCAAGTTATCGACCAGCATTGACACTCAATCAATACTCACCAACCTCGCCTGTTAGTGCTTAATAACACGAGATTCTCGTGCTACCACCTACTGACTAACAACACAACCGTAGCTACTGCTACATAACTATTTATTTTAATTACAATAAATACTAGCTTTTTAACCTACTTCGTCTAGTGGAATTTGATATTTATGAATTCCAATACACCGTGGTTCCACAGGAATTCTTTACTTTTCCAACGAAAAATTGTGGCCCATTTTTAAATCTGATGACCTGGTTTAAACACAAATTACGTTACATTCCATTTTATGAAATGAAATAAAATTATTCATTTCGTCATAAGGTACAAGCGGCACACTCGACGAATGTCATAAAACAGTACAGTCAAATCAAAGTCGATCAGTTACTAATTTTGAAATTAGTATCTAATCCAATGGCAATCCCTAATGTCTCTGATGAAAAGAGAAAATATCCAATCATGAGATGACATACTTTTACATTTTTATTCGTAGTAAGTAAGAGATTCGAGATTCTACAGGAAATATCAAAATCCTTATTTGTGCGTTGTCCTTCTTTCACGCTGCTACAGAGCGACGGCTCGACGTGATTTTTTTAAGTAGTTTATAAACCGGGGAGTAACATAGGCTACATTTTATCACGCAAAAATGCACGATTAATGTAGGATAGATAAGGAATGTTAAGGCAAGGCCTCGTTATATATAATTGCTATATTAAACCATGTTGTATCGACGTCTTATTTATATATGATTTAGTAATGTTGTACTACCTTATACAAGGTATATATGGATACATGGATATAAGCGTTCTGCGATAATCATAAGCGATCACGCGATAACATTAACATGGCACGCGAGCGTTACCGGTGTCTGTTCATGTGTCTATTGTTAATTTAATTAATTTAAGAACGGAAACTTGTACATCAGCAGGCAAGTTCAACAGTTCATTTTTATTATTTACTCTTTATTGCATGATTTTACAATGGACGGACTTACCAAATGGCATTCTCTCCCAGTCAACCCTTTGTGAAGTAGAGTAGTTGCGCTATAAAACACTATGCTTAATATACAGGAACATAAAATCTAACTATAAAATATCCATTCATATACACCTACATGCATACCAAATTACACATAAATACAAAGGTATTATATACACCTATTGTAGTTCTCGAAATTAGATAGTCGTCCATAAACTAGTAAGCTTACGTATAAAGTTAGTGCATATATTTGTAAATGTAAGTATGAATTCTATCACCAAACAACACAATTAAAAACATAACCAGAGCCCAACATTATTCCGGTACGGAAACTACCAAAAAATATAAAAGAAAATCTTCTTTCACAAAACATGTTAGCCACGTATTCGTAGGTATCTACATAGATAAGTCATGTGAGAAATGTCATGAGTTGAAAGCGATACAGACAGTTTAACATTGGCAATATCAAGATTGGTACGAGAGTACCCAAATGGAAGCCGAGATTTAGGCGAGGGTCTAATAAATTTGCTTGAATTTGTCTCGCCTACATTTGCCTAAGATATGTAACTGTGAACACTAAATTAAATTCTGGAGTAATACCTATTAAACATTGTAGAAACTATGTATGACACTGAATTACGTTTATGGTACGTAGTTCCTAGTACTTTTCAACTATGAATTAATAGTGAATTGCGTATTTTATACTTAGGCTTCAACCCATTAAGTAAAGGTACCGTCACGACTTAGGGAAACATAGAGCGTACTCCATGACGCTGCTACAGTGCGGATTGGTGGGGGGTTAGTGGCCAACTCAAGTGTCGATAGTTTTTAGGCCGTCCGAAGCCTTCAACAAGCCTTAACGACTGTTATCTTACTATATGAACCAGGACCGACGGCTTAATATGCCCTCCGAAGTACGGACATGCTCATGAAATGTTGCAACTATAGGTTTCCTATCCAACTTCCAGTCGCAGTGCCTTGCTTTTATCGATCGGTTACAATTGACACTCGCCGCACGACTAAAGGCGCTACTTATACTCTTTGTCATTATATGGGTTCACGCAGATTTCTGTATCCTAAACTGTTACCTAGTCGACTGTATACATACAGTGAACTAGCTAACAGTCGACTATGTGTACAGTCGACTAGGTAACAGTTAAGATAAAGAAATTGTATAGGTACATACAACAATTTCATAGAAAAGATTTTTTTAAATCAACATACACATATTGTTAATGTGTTTATCTGAGACATTCTTATGGAATCTGCAAAGGATACGGATGGATTGGTAGGCTTCATGTAACTTTGCCAAGTGAACAGAACTACTATACATTACAGCAATGTCTAAGTGGAATTTACCGTCACATAAATCCATGAAAACAGATTATCTTTGACATAGATAGGTGCCTACATACGAGCAAATATTCCCTTCTGTTGTCATTTACGTCGTAGGAATGTAGGCTGAAACGCGAAAACAGTAATTGGAATCAAACTGCTATTTCCTCCAACACAGATTGATCTATTTCCCTTTAGCTGTCAACTTTAATTATTATTGTTTTCGTCGATCTGGGAGAACACAGAGTGATTTATCGTGCCTTTTAACTTTTAGGAGCTCCTGAACTGAAAATTAATACAGGTACAAATATACCTTCAGGGTATAACATTTTAATCCGAGATTTATGATTGTTAGCAGAAATCGTTAATGTTGCATTAAATAACCGGACCTTATTATTTTGGTCTATCTAAATCAAGCTTAGTCTTGTCAAGTTTTATGTTATTTTTATTTTTATTTTATTGACGGAGTTTGGTCACACAGTGACTATGTCACTTCCATAGTTACATCAAGAATACATAGTTACATCGTAAATAGTTTGAAGTTGGTAGATAGTACCACCGACTACACACCACTTAATCCATCACTACTTTACCCAAGATGGTTGTCTTTTCCGAATGGGGGGAACCAAGATGCTGTTATATAACCCAACATTGCTTGTATGGTTACATATCACTTTCGGCCGAACATCTGTGTTCCGGTCACACTCCACCAACACATGTCATGGTGTACATCTTCAATGACTCCACAAACTGAGCAGTTTGAGGAGTTTAGCAAATTAGATTTAATATGCTCATGGAAGTAAGAATAATTTATAAAAGGAACTTATATATATTTCACAGAAATAACTTTATAACTACGTAGTTATGAATGATAGCTACGTTTATGTAGGTGGTTGGTTAGGCCGTTTAGCTCGGTCTACTATGCACGCTGGCGCCATCTGCTGGTACGATGCGCAATGCCGGTGGTCGGGTCAATATGACGTACCATCGTCTCCCCGGGCAACGAGTCAATAAGCCTTGACGCGCCGTCAAGGTTCCGCAAAACTCGCTAGCTGGAAAAAGCTCTCCATCCGCCGCGCTGGTCACGGAGACGCTTTGCAATTTACTATACGCTGCCACGCCATCACCCTCATCATCGCCAAGTGTGGGCTCGCTACTGCACGACCCAGGGAGGACGTCTTTG
>DWLO01000402.1:0-20989 GCA_018245335.1 Dalla quadristriga | reverse complement strand
GCATACAATGTCCGCCCCTCACGTGGTATCAGGTGGTCGTACCGGACGTGGAGTTAGATTTATGAGGGGCTTATTTATTATATTATTAATTAATATTAATTGTGCGTAATTAATATTTATAGAGGTTTTATAATTACATCACTAACCCTGACGCGCACCTTTCCCAAGGGATATATTATATAGTAGTAAGTGAATAGAGAGACAGAACATAATTTAGTACCCTGCATAGCTAAATGAGATCCGTAGACATTGTAGTTTAATTAACACAACAGCGGTAACTAGAAAGTCGAGACTTCTACATAGACAGGGTCGATCTAAATCGTAGAATCTAGTTCTAATATAATAGCGATATTTGATTACTTATATTAGTACAATTAGCGTTATAGCTAATAGTCATATCATTTAAAATATTAGAGCATTGCAGTTTATAAAATTATTTTCAAACCATAAAATATTTTTCACAGTCTGCTTAACAGCAAGTAGCAAATTTTAGATTGAGGCTGAACATTTTGGCAAGCAAAACGTGAGTGAGCAAGCTAAATTCCCATAACGGGTGATGTAAATTAACTGGAAACATAGACACTGCCAGACTGAGAGCCCAACTTTGCAATCCCGGATTAAGTAGCCTGGCACTGGCTTGGATCGTTATGTCGATGTAATCCAATATCCCAATGCTAGCTGTGAATAATATCCAAACATCCAAAAACACAAAATGACAGGCCCTCAAATACCTAAAATGTTATTTCTCCCAATGCCAGCAATAAAAAAACATAAAATTTTGTTCGGATATTACGAGTTGTAATATCTCGGGATTACCGCCCCAATATTGTCACTCGCTTGCTTGCTTTTTTCTCACGCCTAAATCAACATAATCTATTCAGATTCATATTCACCTTCCGGTTGTAAAAGTTTGCAAATACTTCCCCTTGAACCTAATCTATGTAATATTCACTTCTACCTTGGCAGAAGTTAAGAGTTACCCACTTGTAGGAGTTTAAAATGCTACTCCTTTTTTCTGAATAGTTTCAAAATAATAAGTAGGTAAGTAATTAGAAGAACTAATACATCAGATTATTGAATTAAAAATATTAATGTTCTTACATGTATTGTAGAAGTGTAGCTTCCAGCTTTCAAATACTATTATGTATTTTCATTTTTCAGTTGCACAGAGAAATTCGCGAAGACCTATTCCTATGGCTTCCTGACTCAACTATTCTCCAGCGTGGGAGCAATTTGCGCAGTAATGGTGCAAGTTTCGGTAAGATCGTTAAATAATCGTGGAATTTTGACTAAGATAATTCCAGTATAATTATTACAGATATCTCGGTCTGACTAACTAACTCGACAACTTATTATTAATGGCGGCAATCGCTTTTTAATCATAATTTTATTAAAATTCTTCTTGTTCTTTTACAAAATGTTAATTTTAGCGCAATAAATATTGGTTCGGTTGGTACTTTGGTACCTTTCTACCAATTGCTAGGTTTGGTTGGAACAATTTATATCGCAAATGATTATAATAAGTTGAACGTTTCGGTACCTACCCACACAGTACATCGTAGAGTGGATATTTTGCTTATTCCAATTTAATAAAAAGTTGTTTTTGTTTTCACACTTCTAGCAAGATGCATCCAGCTTGAAATCAATGAGCATTGCCACCTCCTTAGCTTTTTTCGCCGCGATGGTCGTACAGTTGGCCATACAGTGTTTCTCCGGAAACGAACTTACTTACCAAGTAAGCTTAAATACACTCCAGGCCTCTACACGTAGATTAAAACAAATGGGTAGATAGACAGATGGGTAGGTATTAAAAAAAAGGAGTTGGTAAATATGGTACGCTCAAACATCGCGTTACAGAAAATGGGCTAGATACGTAAATACGCACCCACACAATTACAATTCATGAATTGTGCACATATAATAACCTACCTACAACAGGGACAGTGAGACGTGCTCAATATGAATACCACATATCACATTGTATCACATGCAAACAGGACAATGCTTCGTGAGACACTAAACGAAACCTGTGACACAGTCACAGGTTTCGAGATCACGTACCGTAGGTAGGTAATGTACGAGTATTTATCTTTTTTGAATTAATCCAAGCCTCCACAGCAGTTGTGAGAAGAGATCCATTCTTAATATCCGTGCCTTACTAACACAAGCTTTGAAGCCAAATTTTAATTATTTTACCATAGACTTTTTAGTAAAAATTGTTTAGTGAGTAGTAAATATCTTCATTTTGACAAAAAAAGGAACACATTTTATTAATTACCCTCCGGCTACATTGACGGGATTCGGAACTGGCTGATACTCTGTAGGAACTGAGGGCCCACACTTTATGGGCTGTAACTTTTTATATATTCTTTTACAAATTCCAGGATTTGTTCTACTAGTTTCGTAAATTCCTGGAGTGCTCCCTCCGTCCACACGCACACTATATACTTGGTATTTATACTAAATTTCATGCATTATGACCTGGATTACTGGTGTAATATGTAGCTAGATTTCTATGAATAGTAATCATCCACCACCTCCTTTATCTTCTTTTTTTAAATGTTTCTAAATTTTTACAAATAATTATGCAAGATGCGCGATATACTTTTAAATTGTTAATTCTCCCAACTAATAACTAATTCAAGTAAAATGTGTCTATGAACTCCGCGACTGGTAGACAAAAAAATTACTCAACAGTGACGGTGAATATTTGACGATGATGATGACTTGATGACTTGTGTCAGGCAGGTAAGGTGTCAGAGGCGGTGATGCAGTGCAAGTGGGAGCGGATGTCGCCCCGGCTGCGCAAACAGCTGATCCTGCCCATGATGCGCGCGCAGCGGCCCCTGCAACTCACCGCCGCCGGGTTCGCCACTTTAAACAACGAATGCTTCTTGGCGGTATTTTACTAACACTTTCATACCCACATCCCTGCACTAGGATTATTTATATGTGTTGCGGGTGGCGGACACAAATAAAACTACACAAACGACTAAAACTCAAGTGCAGATATTTATCGGTAAATGCCTTCGCCGGCCAGGGAATGAACCGGGGCTCACAGCTCGTCAGGGTTTTTATTTAAGTATCTACTTAAGTCAGCTAATAGGCCATTATGTCCATTGTAAGTGATGGACGAAGTCAAGCGACCCCAAGAGACGTCGGGAGTTGAATGGATGACCGCATGCGGATTTTCATAAGTACTTCTGTGCTTCGGAGATATTGTAAAGCAATCGGTCCCGGTTCCTGATCGCTATCAATACTAAGCCTTGTCGGAAACCTCTAAGCAGCCTAAGAACATCCAGAACTCTGGTGGTTGGTCTCTATATCCTTAACTCCCACTAACTCCACCAATCCGCAATAAATATTACTTCTTAAGAAATATTTGAGTTTGGCTTCGTAATTATAAATATTAGTTATGATTCCATCCATCGTAATAAATTATGTTATCGAAGCTTTACTAAGCACTTCTATACATTAAGTTAAGCTGATTTACAAACGTACGTTTTTGATTATGCACTTATTCAACGAAACATTGATTAAGATTGAATGTAAAATGGTTACTGTAATGTATCTATGTGAATTGGACCATAACTACGTACCACCCGTAATAAACTATTAATAACTGTAATACGTTAATATTCACACAAACAAAATCATAAATGTAATCAAAGTACACTATACACTGGCGTTAGTGAACCTAAGATAAAATTTAACTTTCATTGAAATGATAGTTAGTAGAACAGATACACGTAAATTTTTTGTTTTATATAAGTATGAATATACATCAAAAACAACGAAATCGATATACGTATACATACATAAAACGAAAAGTGTTGATGCATAGGTATCCACAATTAAAATAATGCAGCTCTAGTAAAACTGGGCTGGTAAAAGTTTTTTGGCAAACAACGCCAAACCCACATCGCAGTTAAATATTTTAAAACAATTAATTAACCACGGAACTCTCGTCTCTTTCAGATAATGAAGGCCGCCTATTCATATTACGCTGTTCTCAGTCAAAAACAAGTTTAAGGTTCACCAATGCGTAAACGAAAGTTAAATTAAACACGAACGAGTTAATTTTAATTTATTTAATGTTACAAATATTTCGATGTACCACACTACACATTACTGATGTTCTTATAGTTATTCTAAGCTATCACAGACACTTGTAGATTTGTAATAAATGTAAAATTAAAAACACGATGTTACAAGTAGAGAATAAATACAAACGGCATAGATGAGCGCAGACCTCGTTTTCCTACCGTTTACCGTTTACCTGTATAACGAGTTGTTAAATGGCATTGAAGTCAAAATTTTTCAAAAGTGATATTTTTGTATGAAAGGTAGTACAAAGGTTATAATATAAAGTCACAGCTCCAGTAAAGGTGGTTTTGGTGTCGTCGACCGAGATCTATTGTGCTCCCCGGACTTCACGTCGAGGACTGTCATCTCTTCACATCTGAAAACAACGACATCAAATTTAATCTCTAAGTATTTAAGTTAGCTTGCAAATTTTGCCCTCGCTTTATTTTTATTATTCTTTTTATACATAAAAGGATGCAATGCATGCAATTATGAAATCGTTGTGAGGTTCCCGGAAAAATGCAAGGCCCTACCAAACGCATGCCAAAAATTTGATGCTACACAATTTTTATTTTAGAAGTTCGGCCACAATCTGTTTAAAGATCACGGCAGGAGTTTAATTCAACTGCCCTTTTAGTTTCTTTAGGCAAATAAGTTGAAAAAAGGGTTTCGTTTCTTGTTGATACAACAATCAGAAGTGATGTAATTTCGGTTCCAAAGATATTCATTAACATTTATTCTTGGCTACACCCCATTAGCAGCCTACTGCAGCTACAACTTAGAACTGAGGAAGCCTGAAGCATACTACGCCTCTCCGGAGGATTAGTGCAGGTATACTTACTTCGACCTAATAAAAGCGTGATAAAAGACAAAATCCCACACTTACCTATCATCACCCGAATGCGCTGCGTTGTAGAACACGTCAGGTAAGACCGAGTCGTGCTGACTGAGCAGCGAACTGCCGGCTCTGGGGGAGTGAGGTCCGTGGCTGGCGTAAGGAGAAAATGGCACCGCTGCTCGTAATGCCGCCAGCACTAATAACATTCCACCTGTGAAATGTTTACCAATTACTAAATATAACAATACTAGACTAGTTACACCATAATTGTATGTTTTGCGTTCCACCCTAGCCTTTTACTGTAATAAAATTTAAAAACTATTATGTACTCGTTTCAATAGTGCCAACACAATATGTCATAATCTCAACACACGATCACACTAAGAAATCTGTGTGATCGTGAGATCCGTTAGGTACTCGAAAAACTTGACTTACATATGATTTTCGAAGTTATGTGTGTAGTTATAAAATCAGTTTTATCAATCGATAAAACGGTAAAAAAAGACTTCGTAAAGAATTCGTAAGACTTCCGTAAAGTTCTCAATCGTGTGCGAATTTAAGCCTGCCATCCCGCACGTCGCTATCGTATTATGCTGCCCTTACCTCATTATCTCATTCTAAGAGGAGATCCGCACTCGGCAATGGGAGGGAAATAGGATTTTGAAGACGATTAATAATTTCATTAACTATCAGGGAATCGCCTCGAAATTTACTTCGATTAGGGAAGTAGATAGGTACCACGGTCATATCGTAATCTGTCGTTTCGTGATTGCTTTTCCGTTACTGTCTGCAGTCTTTAGACGCTAGCAGGTAGCTACATAGACAACATCACATCGGATACAACTCCTAACTAACAAAATTTTAGCAAAATCCACATTCCATTCGCGACTTCCAAAATAAATGTCGCAATGTATTTGTTTAACTTTACAACTAAGTATAACATGTTGACTGACGACGCCGTTTGTAAATACGAATTGCCTGTGACCAATTAATATAAAATGCAATTAAGATAGATATAATAAAAATAAGTTTTATTCAAAATCTATAGTCAATCTGGACACAATTAGCAATTGAGCGCTGCGCTTGGTCTCGTTGAGCGAAGTCCATTATTGCTCGCGGTTAATGAAATGGTAAATTGTACGTTGACTGCGAGCCAGAGAGTAGCTCTTTGTTAATGGAAATAACAGAACTATACATACTATTATCTTAAACATTTTGTTCAGATAAGAAAATTACGAATGTCGACGAAAATCATTTCGACATAAGCACAAGATTATTCATAAGATGCACTTAAGAGTCCATACGATCCCATTTATGAGATCTATTACATAGATATTGTTAATATATTATGTCTTGACTACAATTTATTGCAGCTAGTCTAATGATTGTAAATGAATGAGGACATTGTGCTGCCTACTCAAGTAGTTCGTTAAACTCTATTGAGTTTAAAACTTTTCAATAAAGTTCGGAAAAATTGAGTAAGTAGTTATTTTCACAGTCTTATCATCATCATTACAACTTATCACTGGTCCACTACTAAGCACGGGTCTCCTCTCAGGATAGGAAGGGTATCACAATCTACTAATCCATAATACTCCGAAAGATGAATTACCATAAAAGATGACCGGTAATTAAGTGGCCGACTCCTCGTCACTCCAACTCATCACACCATCGACGTATTCCCTGAATGGAGTGAAAGTTCAGTTCATTTGCAACTTTTTTTCCCCACTAAGCAAGAGTCAAAATGGTTAGGTATTGAATTATTGAAGTTTCAAAATAATTTCGGCTGACAATAAAAAAGTTTTGTTTTTACAAAAATAATATGTGTAGTTTAAAGTTTACATTCCAACGGGTTATGTTAAACCTTTTTTACATTATTAAATATTTAAAGGATTTTTTGCTTAATTTAATTAGTCAGGGATTTCAGTGAAAAATATGTAAAAATTATCAAAATATATCAAAATAAACTTAAGTAAAGCAGGAGATTTCTAAACGGTCTACTTATCATAATTAGAGCTTTAAACACATGATTTGTAGTCCCAACTCGGTCCATTAACTAAGATATGTTAATTTCAACAATTTGCCTTCACAAACAACGTATCCTCGTGTAACGTAACGTAAATACAAGCATACATTACGAAGGCGGATGTTACGACGACGACCTTTTCAATTTGGGCAAAGACCTACGACGGTCGTAAAGGAACAAAAGCATCTTGGCAATGCTCACAGTGCAATACTCCCAAGTTATACTTACAAGACGGTTCTAGTATAGATTTTAAGTAAAGGTCGATGTTATGGGACTATTGGGCACGAATGTCGAACTTTATATTTTATAAACGCCTACTTTCAAAGTTATACTGAAAATGCCTATTTCCCGCCAAGCTGAGATATGAAGTTCGTTTATTTGTCACGGGGGACTTGTTTCCCCCACTAACTGTATTTAAATTGTGTTATTTATGAGTTTATTATCAAATCTTTTTATACATTATGTGTAGATGGAATGTGATAGTGGTAGTACTTTTGTTATTGCGAAGATGATAGAAGTATTGTTATTCTTAAGACAACTATCACATTTTGTATCTCTCCCGATCGCACATTTTGACAGTTTCGACACAACAAATTGGCAATAATATAATTGTGGTCGCCTTTTTTTCTATCAAAAACTAAGTAGGTAAACGAAACTTAATATGGCTCACATGTCCACAATTTAATGTCAACAATGATATCGAAGCATAATTTTCAAAAGTCTACTTTAACTTTTACAACCATTGCAAATGTTAAAATGTGCGAGAGAGCCAGATGCAAAAAGTTGAGAGGCCTCTAAGGACTCGTGAAGCCGGCAAGTCCACCATCTCACGAAAACTAAACAAATGACCAAAGAAATAGAATAATGGTATTACTCCCTCCGTCGAACCCTCTACAATTTTTACCACCTTGGCTACTTTCCTCGTTATATAAAACTGATATAGATATAGTGTATCAGCAACGGACATCCAAAAACTGGACGAATTATATCACAAATATATCTCACCAGAAATTGTAGCAAGAAGAGTCAGATTGGCAAACAGTATTGCTGTGGCTGCACACGCGTAGAACGGAGCTCGCGCTCTTCCACATGACCATCTAAAGAAGTCCCAGCACCTTAGGGACAGGGTGTAGTCTCCTCTTCGACATAAAAGATCAACGAAGAGCGCCACCACCCACATCGTCTCTAAGAGAAAGACGGAGGCTGATCCTACTCTGTGAAAAGAAAGAAATAAGAAATTGAAAAATACTTGGATATTTGATACCCCTCAGTTACAGGCCTGTTTCCAGCGGCAGGATATAACATTATAAGAGCTACAAGATCTATGTGGTATTGAAGTATCTACTAATCATTGCAATTTCAACTGTCTAGGCCTGGTAACGCTTCTGTTTCAGGCATAATTTCGTTACATTTCGTGTGTATAGTTAGGTGTTCTAAAATTAGTAGGTATAATCTATAGTATTGCTACATTTCCTTTTACTTCATTTCTTCTTTTTGTAACACTAAAAACAAAAGATACAATGGCGGCCAAACTTAAAGGAATTTAAATTTAGTTGGGCAATTGAAATCATTGTTGCCATACCACTAAGCCATTTCAGCATATACAGATACAATCAGAGTAAAAAGAAAATATAACAACTTATGTAAGTATCACTTATGTACTTAGGTATGAAAAAAAACTAGAAATAAGATGACGTACTCACAGCAAAGCTGGCGCCACTTCGTACCCCAGAACTGCCAACTCGGCCCCAGCGCCGCTCATTACTGGGGACAATAAAATATTAAAAATTGCTGCAACGCACTCGGAAGGTCCATAGAGAAATCCCAGTATTAATTTTGATTGCCATTGGGAATCCGGCTTAGAGGGACAATAAGTAATAAGTTTTGAACTCTGTTTACATCCATTTTTTTATGTAAAGAAAATGTACGTTCCTATACAGCGTGGGTTTCAAAATTGTACCTCTATGACATTACATACGTCATACTATAAAAAATTACATACGAAATATGCCATCCACAACTTCCCCATGTGGCATAGTGCCCAAAATGCTGGCAGCATTGCCTCGCTGGATCACAATACAATTTATTGACCAAATAAGCTGCCAGCCCTCCGATCACCCGAACCAATCATTCATAAATTATTTCATGTCAGCCGATAACGGGCCCAAAGTAACAATTGCAAGCTCCACAAATACATAGTCCTTGGAAAGATAACTATATTTGCGGCGCTTGAGGAACTGGGCCTGGCGCATGCAGCCCCAGCCCTATTCGTTGTCACACAAATATAGGATGGAGCCAGGGTGTCGCTACTCCACGGCAAAAAATGTCGCTCCATCAGTCCTCCTGGTATTGTCCCTACACAATTATAGGTATAGAGATAGTGATAAAGCACTAAAAACATATCATTGATAGTGGCGTGACGATGTAAACAACTGGCGTTTCTGAAGCATGACAAGCCATGTCGACCGAACCGATCCACGCCTCGATCACATATGCAATGAGCTTCGCCAATTTTCACACCTATACGCTACCCACTGCTATCCTGAGTAGAGATGCCTAAAATACTGAATAATAGTGAATTAATTATTATTCCTGAAGCCTGATTTTATAAAGCTTCGTCTGAGTTAACTTTGCGTTGATTTGGTTAGTCCAAGCCGTGTTTACCCCGTAACAATTTTATTCCGGATAAAGGGGGTCAGCAAACGGACAGGAGCATGCATGATAATTATGCAAGACCACGTTTCAGTTTGATTTAATTTCGAGTCTACATTACGTGACTTAAATTTTTTCCCATCGTTTCCCAGACTGCCTATTGCCACAAGAAATTACGAGCATTTTTTAACATCCGTCTAAAAAGAGCAGTGTTAACAAAATTTTGTAATCGATGCCTCTGTCTGCCTATATGTCTGGCATCATAGCTCCAAAAGGGACTCCAATTTCGTGCTACTGTCTTTATTTGGAAGATGGTTCTTGGCCCACAACATTGGAATCAATTCCCTCAGTGTATTTTAAACCTGGACTCTCTTTAATATATACGTTACCAGTAGTTTTAAACTAGAAAGAACGAATATTCATGACTGTTTAACCCATAGATATCTAATTATTATCCAATTTTGATAAAAAAGATTGGGATGCACCGCAAACATCTGAAATTCAGCAAGCGGTGACCCAAAGGGCGATATGAAGTACAACACTTTTACGACTTTTACTTTTCGGAAACTATTACTAATATCACAGTTTAAAAAGGATGGTTAATAGGCTGTGCTAATATCGTTGGGCGTGTTGTATAAATGTGTTGTGTTGGTTGGGATGTTGGTTTGTCCTCCTTTCGAGCTACAACAGAGCGACGGATCGACGTGATTGTTTTCATAGAGATTGCTTATGGGCCGGAAAGTGACATAGAGTACCTACTTTTTATCCTGGGCACAAGTACCAGTGGAAAAGTTAAGGGGATTTTACTCGGGCTAAGCCGTGCGCAAAGCCGCGTTATCAATCTCGTTATCGGAAAGGTGTGGATGCTGGTTACACTTTTACAAGAAGCGACCACCTCAGTCCTCAGGGATATCAGACCTCTGTGACCAGCTTCGGATTGGACAAATACTAACGATTACTAACTGGACGATTACTAATATTTACGAATACTAACCAACTAACATTCTTACTAACACCTAATTATTAATTAGTATTCTAACAGGATTAACAACCTAACTAACACTCCCTCTATTCGAAGTTTGTCACAGAAGTCAATGGGCAGCAGTGGATAGCGGTACTGAATGCTGGTTCGTTATCCTCATTACATTAAAAAAAACAATAACAGTTGTTATGTGTGTGTATGTGTTATCAACTTTTGGAGTTAAAGAATAAGAGAAAGTACAAAACATGAGCAATGGAAATATAAATTGATCGAAAATATTAGTTTGCTTTGTTGCACACAAGACATGAGATTATTCACTTTTATTATGTCTGTCTCACTAACTGTGACTTACGGAACCCTTAGCATAAGTCATGACACGCTTGCACTGCTAGCATAAATATTTATTTCTCACATAATCACGAAAAAAACCAATAGGATTGTGTCTTAAAGTTTGGTTTTAATCATAAATTTTTTGCGCCTAATCATGCGAGTTATTTATTATCTTCTAGCATTTATTAAATATTATCAGGAAATCATTACGTACCCACAGCTGTAACGAGGCCCCAGAACCTGGCTAATGGTTGCAGCAAGTCCCATAATCGTGTTTCTAAGGACTTTTTGGGAACTGAAACCCTTCTTAAAGTCCTTGCAGGTTCCTGGATCTGTGGGATGGGCCTTCCTTCGTTAATAGGCTTGTCCCGTTCCACACTCATTTCGGTATCAATTACTTAACTTGTGCAGTTAAATAGTACCGAATAGTCCTACAATTCAACAAATCTTACTTTAGCCCGAAAGTCTTCACAGGGTTTTTGTAAGATATACTTAATACAATCAACATTTTTTTTCCAAGCAGGTTATTTACAGAATATATTGTGTGTTACTCACATTTCCACTTTTACTTTTTCTGGTACAAAAACGTCAACATTTGTTTACTTTACCAACTCGTTGGTTATAAATGCACATGATTAGGCAAAAATACATTTTCTAATGCTTCATATTATCCATGTTTACAGTTTTATCGGTTATTTTGTCACAAGATTACAGCCACTGATTATCAAAACAATCTGGCATTATGCCCGTGGACGAAAATACACACCACCAAACCTTGGATCACGAATTTTGTTCAAATTTAAATACTTTGTAAAAAAAAATCACTCCATATTATTCGGTAGTTTTAAGCCTACATTTGACATACATTTTCTGCGGTCACATTGCTATCGAATTGTTACATTAATTTATTTGCGAAGATGATAACTTTTCCTTTTAGTCACACGTCAACTTGTGAAATCGCAAAATATGTGTTTTCCCCACACGAGTATTCTCCACTGAGAGCTACGGAACACTGGCTGGGCTGCGACGAGTGTCAGCGACACTCGAGTCGAGATTCGAGACAGACGGTTCCAGGGCCACGAAATAACGAGCAGACGCGGATATCCAAGCAACGCATTAATCTAAAATACCGCGTTTAAAGAATTTCAAGAAAATTCAAGCGATGTGATTGAGACACGCGCGACGTGTATATTTTCTTAGAAAATTGATTTAGTTAAAGTGAGAAAAGTTTAATGATCCATTCCGCCACACCTATTTCTAACATATTTTACGTTTAGGTCCTAGAATGTACATAATGTACCTAGGTAGGTAATGTACCTAGGTAGTATATCATAATTTTCCAGGTGGGAGAGCCTGTATACTGTTGGCCCGGGGCGATACCACCGCTACACCCATTTCTGCGGTGTAATAATGGTTTTTGGAAAGGTGTGGATGCCGGTTAATCTTGTACCAGAAGTGGCCACCTCAGTCCTCAGAGGTATCTACTAATATTTACTATTAATTAATTTAATATTTACTATTAATAATTAATATTTACTATTAGGTCCTATTAGGTAGGTACCTACTAATATTTGCTAACCGGACTAACTTACAGTAACAGGTCCTATATCCCACGGTATTATTATTACTGACGAATACTTACCTACTAATATCGTATTAACACATAATAGTAAAAGGACTAACTAACTTACTGACAGCCCTTCGCACAGTCCTCTTTGAAGTTTGTCACAGGTGTCCATGGGCGGGAGTGGTTATTGGGACTGCATGCTCGTTTGCTATTCACATTACATAAATGAAAGGTATCATTTGAGATCGAGTTGGCTCGAATTAGTTTGAGCCAAAACTGTACATTAACATACAAGCTAAACTAAGGTTTGTAACATAACATAATGTATACTCATATTATAATAAGCACAAAAATAATTTAAAAATATAAGAAACCGACTTCAAAGCTATAAAGTAAAACTTGAATAATTTTCTCAATACATAAAATATTTTGATGTCATGTCGCCAGCAATATAATATTAATTATATCAACGTGTAGAAATGAGAACTACTGAACGTGCGGCTTTGATTATACACGCGAGAGCACGTTTTCGTTTCGGAGACGAAACACGGACTTACATAAATTCATACGGCTTCTTTCATTTTGGCTGAAATACAATGTTTTCCATAGCTCTCTCCCTCGCACATTATCATCGATTGTAAAAGTCTAGATAAACTTTTAAAATTACGGACATTTTAGAGATAATTTAACTTTTATATATCTAGTTTCTGACAGAGAACAATGCCGAAAACAACTCGTAATTTTTTACGACAATAATTTCTAGCTAAATCTAACTAAATCTGTACGAAGGACTGTCAGTAAGTTATTTAGTCCTGAGAGTATTAGGTGTTAATAGGAATAATACCTAGTTGATTAGTATTCGTGAGGGCTACGAGTGGAAGCTAGGACTTTCAGTGTAAGTTAATATTTGTAATACCAGTTAGTAATCCTTAATATTTATTTATTCATCTGTCTTATTCGCAGGGTTACAGATGCGTTGCTATGCCTGAGGATTAAGGTTGGCTGTCCATTCCAATTTTATTTATCACATATCTTACGAAAGTATTATTCTTGGCCTTTAGTTATTTTTGTATAGTTTTTAATATAGTCAGTCTTATCAAAAAACATTCAAGTTACTTATTTTGGACGAAAACTTTAATTTCCTTGAGTAGTCAGTTCAACAGTTGTAATAACGAAACCTAACTGTGTCGCACCATTAAATCAAATTTTGAATTCTGATACTCCGGAGTAGAATGTGCACGCCATTCACGTAATAACCACCCCCGTGGGCACTTTGGTTTATACTTTTTTCAATTTCCTTGGTCGTTTTTCTCAATTGTGCACTGGACTTAACAAATAGTTTTGATTACCAAATGCGTTCATGTGACTGGTACCTCAATGTAACTCTGGGATATATTGGGTAAATGTTTTGTTATTTAATATTTTGATTACATAAATTTAATTTCCTTGGTCCTAATTTCCATGTTTTCCTTGGCTTATACGTTGCCATTCCTAATTTCCTTGACTGTTCAACACTTTATGACAATGTAAATTTTTTAGGAAATGTTTTATGAAATGTTTACACCCCTCTTGTACCAATTAACATTGTTTTTCTTCCTCTATCCTATTATTAACACACTAATACGTTGTAGGAAAAAAATGTGCCAAGGAAATAAGCGCACTGAGCCGCACTAACGACGGAGATTTTGAGATCCTGACATCGCGCGCTAGCTATATTACAAATCAATAAAATTTTAGTGTCTGTCTGTAATATTGAAATTGAGGTCAATAATTAAATGGAATATGTTAGGTATGTATGACACCGAAACATAATCAACCGTTTTTAGAATTTGCTCCTGCTTGCGTGATTAAGCTCCGAAAAGGATTTTGATGAAATTTTCAGGGATTTTAGATCGTACACTAATTTACCGCATAGGCTGTTTTATATTAATATCTCAAACGGTTTTTTTCACTGTTTAAAATTTTCTGTATTTCGAGATTTCACGCGGGTGATGTCGCTAGCTCTCACTAGTCGAAAATATACCACAATATTAGTACCCTATTACGTCAGCAATTAGTTAGATTTATCTTGTAGGTATCTAACGAAAATTTAAGCCAAGCGAGCGATTTAAGAGAGCATTTAAGCCAAGGAACATAATAAATTGCTCTAGCATCAAGACGCTATCGAGACATAAAATTTTCTAGAGGCGCTACTCTTTTCAATACAAATATGTGACCTTCAAAAACGTTATCGCTAGCATTCGCTAATTTGGAAAATCCTAATAGTCCTACAGGAACATTATTTACGCCCGCTGCCGTCGGATCGAAAACCGACAATGCTCACCTCACCGCCTTTTCGTCTCTATAGCTCCGCCGCTTATATTCTTAAATAAAGGTTAAGCTACATGGGTAATGCTATCTACATAACGCTACATTTTGAATTATACTAAGTTAAACTTTACGTATAAACGTAAATTAGGTAACGTTATATTCCATAAGGAATGGCAATGGCAATACTGATAGGGTGGATCGTTTAATAGTCTGTGGTAGCATTGCGTCATAGAGTAAAAACTCCTTTGTTAGGGATGACAAAAAAATTATGTTGTATCGATATACGACGAATACGTGGCGCAATGGTTAGTGACCCTGACTGACAAGCTGTGGGTCCCGAGTGTGATCCTCGGCCGGGCAGACTATTTTTTGGCTGATAAATGTTTGTACTCGTCTAGGGCGTTAAATTGTAATGTTTTCTGTGTGTGCACTTCCCTACCTAGTCTGTGTCGCCACCCGTGACACAGGGAATCCTAATTTAGGAATGTGAGTCTGTCAGCGTTTAATTAATTGTTTTTTTTTCGTACGGTATCGTATTTAATATCGATATATTGTATAGTACTGTATCGATATTTCGATATGTCGCCTCGTAATAACATCCCTATCTCTTGTCAAAGAGAAGAGAGAGAGATGCGTTGCGCGTTTCTTTCTTTTCTTTCTGACATTCCATTGATTTTGATTCAACGAAGCTCGAACATTTTCTGTTGATAAAATATTTACGTTTATTTACTTATAAAATGTGATTCACCTTATAAAATATGATGGGAACAAACGGCAACGGGCGCCGGGGTGGCGTTAAACCCCCGGACGTCCGCAGGATCGAGGATGGCGAATGCATAAACGACATGGAGAGCCCAGAGTTGGATTTCGTTTATAGTGATTGCGATACGCAAGCAAACGAAATTGACGAACTGTATAGTTATACTGAACACCCTGAGTTTCAGCTCAACGTAAAAGCGTTCGAGGATATAATGGAAGAGTTTAACTATCCGCCCAGTTGGCAAAGATTATCGGCTGCCCAACAACGAACTGTTATTATGAAACTCTTAGAGCACCTGGATGTAGCCGTGAGTGAAATACGTATGCGTGCGACGCGATGCATCCTGTACTTAGCACAGGGCTGCTGGGCCGAGATGCAGTCTGACACAGAGCAGGCTCACTGGGCCCGCATAAACATAATGACATTGTACGACATGGGCACATTCTCCGCGTTCGTTGAGCTTTTGAACCTCGAAATCGTCAGAAACGGCTCAAGTTCCAGGAAACTAGCTGAATCTTTGGCAGATTCCACTAATTTACGAGTGATTTTGTCAGTTTTATATTTGATTACTGAACACATGAGAACGGAAAAAGAAAACCCAACATCTGAATATGCTCATTTGGTAAAAAACTTCAAAGAGGAATTAGGTACTCCATTTGGAGAAGAGTTGCTGCCTGTTAAGTTATTGAGCATGGTCACATATCTCTGTGCTGGCACTACGTCCCATTTCCCTATGAAGAAAGTGTTGCTATTGCTATGGAAAGTGCTCCTTGTTTATTTAGGAGGGTCTAAGGAGTTGAAGGAAAAGAAAGCCGAGCTGCGTGAAAAGTATGGACTGCCCCCTATAATTGAAGATACACTGGAAATAGTGAAAGGGATGAGGGCTAGTTCTCCTCCACCCAGCGCAGTAGATATGCTCGAAAATCAGAACCCAGGACAGAGGAAAATGAAGGAAAATGAGAGGGCCCTTCGTAGACAGACATTCATGAAACAGACATCTCTGGACGAATCAGATGAACAGATCTTTGTAGATAAAGATGAAACTGGCAATGGTTCAGAAGACTATTCTATGGAATTTCAATCAATGCCCACGAAAGGTGCACAAAATTCCTCATCAGAACACAAATATATCTTAGACTCAACCTTTGAAGATTATGAATGGCCACCATCTCCTCCACCGCTGCCAAGAAGTCTACCGTGGCAGTCAAAAGTACGCCAAAAAGATATTGACATGTTTTTAGATAGTGTGAGGATAAAATTTGTTGGATACTCACTACCAGGCGATCGCTCCACCATAGCTGGATTACCGCAACCTATACATGAGGGCATTGAGATTCTAAAAAAACATATGTACACAAGTCTGGCTGAAATTCAGTGTGAAAGAGAGATTGAGATTGCTAGAAGCCCATTAACAAAAGGAGAAAAGGAAGTAGAAGAAACTGAAGTGGAAACATTGTATCGTGCAATGTTGCCAAATCTGCCACAATACATGATTGCTCTCTTAAAAATACTTCTAGCAGCTGCCCCTACATCTACAGCCAAGACATATTCTATGAACATAATGGCTGATTTGTTACCTGAGGAAATGCCTATGACAGTATTACAGTCTCTAAAACTGGGAATTGATGTGAATAGGCACAAGGAAATCATAGTGAAAGCAGTAACTGCTATTTTATTATTACTTTTAAAGCATTTCAAACTTAATCATGTCTATCAGTTCGAATTCATGTCTCAACATTTAGTATATGCAAATTGCATGCCACTTGTTTTGAAATTCTTCAACCAAAACATTTTGTCTTATGTCGGAGCAAAGAATTCCATACCCATTTTTGATTTCCCTGCTTGTGTAATTGGAGAGCAACCAGAATTAACAAAGGAATGCTTAGACATTGGAGACTCATCAGTCCCATATTCATGGAGGAATGTTTTCTCATGCATTAATTTGCTAAGAATTTTAAATAAACTTACAAAGTGGAAAAATGCAAGAATTATGATGTTGGTTGTTTTTAAAAGTGCTCCAATTTTGAAACGCACTCTTAAAGTGAGACATGCTCTAATGCAGTTTTATGTTTTGAAGCTTTTAAAGATGCAAACCAGATATTTGGGCAGACAGTGGAGAAAAACTAATATGAAAACTATAAGTGCTATATATTCTAAAGTGAGGCACAGACTGAATGATGATTGGGCATTCGGAAATGATGTTGATGCTCGTCCATGGGATTTCCAAGATGAAGAGTGTGCACTAAGAGTTAGTGTAGACAGGTTTAATAGTCGAAGATATGGTTCGGGTGGTGACCACGAAATAGATCTGACCCCACTTGACACAGACATGAATAGTGTACTAGAAAATGGTAATGAGTTAGACGATGATTTCAAGGAACACTATGAATTATGGCTCAACCAAGAGGTATACAATAGTCAAATCAACTGGGATTCAATGATAAGAACATAAAATGTGTATTATATTACCAGGATGTGTAAATTCTAATCCTAAATTCACAAATTTATATAAATATGGATTATGTTTAGGTACTATTCAAAGTTATTGACAAAATTCTAACTACCTAAGTACTTGATAAATTTTTTATCTGTTTGATACAAGTTCAATTATAAATTTATGACATTTTGTATTTTGCATGAGTGTTGTAGCTAAAAATAAGACTATTTATTATAATCACAATACAATAAGGTTGAATTGTGTAGTGGGTAGGAGTGGAGTAGTATACATTTTATAATTTTATTTGATTTGTACTCAATTCCAGCTTAACACAACATGTAATACCACATGGGAAACAAAGAAGGAAAAATTGGAAAGAGAATTGAACAAAATACTCCATCCAAACCCTTTATTTGGTTGGAGTATTACCAGGTACTCAGCTATGTATTTTTAAATGGAACATAATAAGGGCACCGTCCTTCACACTTTCAATGATGTTTGTGACTCATTCATATTGTATCTACATTATAGTTATCTTCATCAACCAATGTAATGTACTGTTTAGAATGTACTTGTGTGTAGATGTTTCATGTTTTAAATGGGTTAATGAATTGAACAAAATCATGTATTATATAAGTTTGCTAAAGCAGGCACAGTATCAGTCTGTTTTTAAAATAAAGATATGCAATGGTTTAATTATTTTATTTATGTATTTACGTATTTAATAAGTTTACGGATTTCCTTTTCATTCGTTATGTGCGTTTTAAGCAATTTAATATCACTTGGTTTAAGGAAAACATCGTGAGGAAACCTAGATGCCTGAGAGTTTTCCACAGTATCCTCAAGGGTATGTGATGTCTACCAACCTGCAAGTGACCAGCTCGCGATTCTTCGTCCTCTTCTGATTTGTAGTCGAGCTCTTCCCACTTACAACTTAGACCATAAAGCTCTAAGTCACAACCCTATTAGTGAAACTATTAAGACCCAAACCAACTACATGCGAAAAAAAGTACGGGCTTTCACCTAGAAAATCTATGACCCTGTTTGGCGCGGAGCGGAGTGTCCTGTCTACGTCTCCATTCGAGGATCTTTCTTTTTCATCGGTAACAAGTCTTACGAACGACCTGGCCTGCCCATTGCCACTTCAGCTTGCTAACTCTGCGAGCGATATATCGTTAACTTTTGTTTGTTTACGGATTTCATCGTTCCGAATTCGTTTGCGTAGCAAAATACCGAGCATCGCTATTTCCATAGTGCGCTGAGTGAGACCATGATTCGGAAAAAGACCACATGCCACCCTTCGCTAAGGTGGCCTGACGACCTGAAGACAACATCGGGAAGCTGCTGAATTCAGGAGGCAGAGGAAGTTCGGAGGGGCGTTGAGTTGGGGAGGCAGTGGACCTCTAAAGAATGCATGGATGGTCCCATCTATGCTACGTAGTATTTGCATTTTTTTAATTCTATATTTTTTAGTAATCTGTGTTTATCGCTTTTCTTGTCTTTGTCTGTGGTCTGTTTTACGCTGTCTGTGGTGGTGTTTTAGTTCCAATTTCATTGGAATTCAATGGGTGTGTAAACTGTGTTGAACGCTAGTTCTGATAAATAAGTTTTTATTTCAGTTCTTAGTTCAAACGCCTCTGGTAAATAGTGTTATATAAATTAGCATTTCAAAAAAATAAGTAGAGTTACCTCCTAATTTTGTAGTAATAATAATAATTGACCAAGTGCTAATGGTCGTAATGAAAATCCCATTTGTAATCAAGATTTATTTGTTGTACTGAATGATTTAAGATAGTGAATTGAACTTGAGACTTAATACAAATAAACAATTGATAGAAGGATTTGTGAACTTTGTATAAAATGGTTATTTTCCTTCAGTTTCACCATGGCTGAATTAGCGGCGTTACTACAGACCGAGATTCCCGAAGGGCGGAATCATTTGACTGACAGCCACACTAACTTAGAACGTGTGGCAGAATACTGTGAAGCCAACTATTTCCAATCTGAAAACAAAAGGCTCGCTCTAGAGAGCACGAAAAACTACACTACGCAATCTTTAGCTAGCGTCGCTTACCAAATAAACACCTTAGCATACAACTTCCTGCAACTACTAGAGCTGCAGACCATGCAATTAGCGGAAATGGAGGGTCAAATGAACCACATAGCACAGACTGTTGCAATTCATAAAGAGAAGGTACACGCACATTAGATTTAATCTATTTAAAACTAATTAAAATTGATTTAAAACTGTTGGAGTCCAATAATTAGTGTTCATATAATTAGTAATGAATACATCCATTTAAATTTCACGCGGTAGTACTCAGTCTGGGTTGTTACTGTTAGACAAATCTTGTTAAGCCTTATCATGTGGTATTTTCTGGTTTTCCAACACAGGGGACGGCCACCCTACCAGTCTAGTATTAAGAATTTTGCACCATAGATTTAAAACTATGCGATGGAATTTTTTTTGAAAATTCAGCTATTATTGTTTACTTTTCCTAAATGTTTATAAATGTAGAAGTAACTAATCAAAAGAGTTAGGTTGGCAATTCATAGTATTAATCGGTTGTCTATGTAAAAGTAGTACTTACATAAGTAACTTAATATTGTTTATTTTTAGGTGGCCAGACGGGAAATAGGAGTGCTTACAGCAAACAAAGTTACGAACAGACAGTATAAGATCATAGCCCCAGCTAACCCGGAGAAGCCCATAAAGTATGTCAGGAAGAGCATTGACTATACAGGTACTTATACCTTGGAATATTATACATTTTACTCCTTTCACTATCATTTTTATTTCTCATAAGTCCAGTTTTAATACCTTGAAGGTGTCTTGTATATTATAAGATAAAATAGAGCTCTACGGACTAATTATATTAACCCCTTCCCTCCTGGCGTCCATCTCAATGGACATAACTTTATTATTCAAGTAACATGAAACGATGTTGATATAAACGAAAGCTAATCATCGATTCGTACTCGGCTTTTATCTAAGAATGTT